>JABMBR010012703.1:0-36351 GCA_018881525.1 Meteorus sp. PSUC_FEM 10030008 | reverse complement strand
CATACTTATATAAATAAATATAGATATATTTACATTCGTTATTGCTACGTATTGACGAAAGAAAATCAAAAACAAATAAGGAGTTGATGAAAAAATGGAGGTCGTGTAGTGTCGAATAAATTTATTCTCCTGTATTTTATGAATGTGCAAGTAGACCTAAAAAAACAGTTGAAAACAGAAAACACAACAATAACATCGAAAATTGATTTGTGTAAAGAGAATGTAATAAAGTAAAAAATACATATGTATGTATACAGTAATAATAAGTGTGTAGCCACCGTTTATATTGTCCTACTTTCATCGTTCATTCATGGATAAATGTCACCTTGAATTGCGGAAAAAAGAACGGAGAAATTATGCAAAAATATCCACACTAGTCATCTTCATATATTATCACTGCATCATTCATTATTGCGATAATTGTTTCACCAATTTTTTTTTCAAGTATATACAAAGGGTAAAAGAGAAACAAAAAAAAACTTTCTTTGCATATCTTTATGGAACAATTCAATTTAAATGGCAATGAGGGAACGATAAAGTAGTTTACTATATATTTGTTATGCACTTTTCTAATGATAAAATATTTTTTCCCTCACAATTTGTCCCCCGAGCATTTCTATACATCACTTTATTTATTTATTTTATTTTTATTTTCCCTGCCACTTCATATATTCTAGTTTTTTTTTCTTTTACCCTTGTGGCCGCCGGCTTTCTCATATACATATATGTATACACACGCAGTGGTACGTTATCTATATCCGTCCCATCTATACGTTTCCGACGAGATTGTATTTTCTATCGCACTCACTCATTTCATTTGTGCGCTCTTCTAACTCACAGTAAAGTCCTTGAAGGGATTGATCGGAAGCGCGGAGAGAGAGTTCGCAACCGCCCAGTCGAGTGTTTCACTCAACAAAGATTGTGTCGTCGGATTATATTGTGAAGAGAAGTGATGGACAACTAGACAGAAAGAGAATAAAGACAAAAGAAATGTCGAAAAAAAAAGAAAAAAAAGGAAGAAGAAAGAGAAGAAAAAGAGACTGCCCGTAGCCAACTCGTCATATTTTCTACATCTCTCACGAAAACATTTCTCTCTTTTGTTCTTATTATTCTCTTTTCCGTTGTGTTTTTCACCCCATTTTTTTTCTCCCCCTTTCATTTTCATTTCTTTTCTTTTCTTATCAACTCATTATTCTAATTTCTTCTTTTTCAAGCACGTTAATTCCCGGTCCCGTTCACTACCTTTGACGTTTATGTATGCCTCATAATTCTCGTTTCATGCGCACAACTCTGTATATAAATGGCATTTACTCCACCCACGTTACCGAACTAATCTACAGATTCACATTCACATCTGAAAAATAAAAATCGATTTGATATTGAACAAAAATAATGAGTTAACATCAACTGTTAATAATTAATAATAATTAAAATCTGATATAATGACAACACCATTGATTTGCCAATTTATATTCGATTTTCATTTTGATTTTCATTAATGCAAAGTCATTTATGTAAATATATTCTCACACTATAAATGAATCTGACATGTATATATGTAACTATCGACTATATACATACCACTGTCACGATCAAACTTTGACCTCAATTATTAACATGAGCTGCGTTGATCATTATCATTTTATTGTACACACAAACACCCATACATGGAAAACAAAAAAAAATTCCACAGCTGAAGGATTCGTATTTATATAAACACATACAGATACTTTGCATATATAAATTATTGCAATGCATATTTTTTATTTATATAATGATAATAACTCGCACACGTGTGGGTGTATGAACAGTGGTAAATCCTATATATTATGCGAAATGAATAGATATATCGTCGCAGAGGTCTACTTCATAATCTGGCACGTAACGCGCCACGGGTTTACCTCCGTATGTCGCATTAGAAATGCTCAGAGGAACATTCCAAACGAGAGTGCAATACTAAAATGATTAAATCTGCCCTATTACATCCTACACATGCACATACAGCTGAGAATGTCAGCTCATGGGCTTAAATAAAAATGTGCCGTTGACTTCTATCGTTGTCTTAAACACGTTGAAGAATTTTATTTTACTTTCATACTTTATTTTTTTATATTTTTCTCTTGTGTTGCAGGATTTTTTTTTCAGGTATTTGTGATAATTTTTTGCGGAACAGTGTTAAATATCGATTTTCCTTTTGTCATCGTTAGTTCGATGTTCTACTTTTTGAGCATACATAAGTATATACCGGTTTATTATATGTATATATGTGTGATATGGCGCTCTCGCACACATTGCCATATGGCTAGATCGTCGAAGCATTCATATCGATCCAGTTGTATGGCACGGCCCCGACGAACTTGCCGCTCATATGAATCGGCGTCGTACATTCGCTCTGATTCTGTGTATGTGTGTTTGTGTATGTATATAGATATGTTATATATGTATATCAATATAGGGGGGCCCAATTATGGTAATGCATATTGAGCTGACTGGTTGGTTGGTCCTTTTGCCATATCCGCCATTCGGTGTGGAATCAACGTTGCATTTTTTTAAATTGATTTGTGCACTTTAGTTTTATTTTTTTCACTGTGATGTTTTTTTCTTTTCAATTATTTTTTGGATGTTTTTTTATCTGGATAATGGGTGATATGTGGATTTTACAATGTTTGCCGACTTTATTATTTTTTATTATAAATAGAAACGTAGTTGGTGTAAAAGGAAAAATACCGGCGGTTTGTTTTTTGAGCTAATTGCATTGCTCATTAACCATTGTTGCAACTAGAATGAAACTCTAGGTATGACAGGTTTTTGTTTTTCTCATATTTTTTTCCTCTCTGATTTCATATTATGTCATCTGAGGCTCTATTAATTTAATTTATCGGCAAATGTTTGTTGCACTTTGTTTATTATTCTCTTCATGGTTATGTGACGGGATTGATTTGCAATTCATTACGCAAATTGGCAGGAAACATTTTCAATGGTGGTGGATACATAAACGTTTTTCATTTACACCAGAGTTTCACTTTTATTGCCATTGTCATTATTACTTCCGTTTTCTGTCTTCTTCTCGTTTCCTTTTTCTTTCCTCGTTTTTTTCATTTGACTTTAATTTTATCTGGGCTTTTAAGAATACTTGACACCTTCATTGTTCGCTCGTCTCTCCAACAACTAAACTGTCGACAGCGTCTATCCAAAGAGGGGACACTTGACTTAAGATTCCGTTGCAGCAGAATTGCAGCAAGTTGATTTTATTATTCTTTTTTTTTTTTTGTTCATTGAAGGTCATTGCAGCAAATTTTGAACACTACGTGAATGACCCAATTGTGTTGCATTGAAGTTGTTGATCTCATTCGATAAGGATATTGAGTTAATATTGGTGTGTGCTCCAGTGAAGGAAGAATAAAGTGAGAAATGAGGTACGTAAAATTTTTTCTTTTTTTTTTTTGAATAACGAGCATTATTATTTTTTTTTTACATTTCATTTCTACAAATAATCTTTGACAATAATTAATATCTGTTCACTTTTTATCTTTCATATTCCCCCTTTGTTGTTTATATATTTTTCAATATTATTTGTTTCATTTGTTCCTGAAAAATGATTCAGTAGAAATAATTTTATCCATCTGACGTATACAAATAATAGAAAAAAGAGAACAATATTCGTTACAATATAATTGCTCGTAAATGCTGCGATCGTCATCAATACTGACAAAATTATTGATCTTACATATATATGTGGTTTGTATGTATATAAAGTATATCATAAACAAAAATATTGAGCGGTACAATTTATTCAAATAATTTTTTCGTGATTGATAGATGTGACGTATTTTTTTTTCGAAGATTATTTATATTCACATTTGAATCCTTACAATTATTTATTACTCACGATACCATTTATCTTGTTATATTTATTCATGAACAATTATTATTCAAAAAAAAAAATGGAAAAACAAAATAAAAATTCAGAATATAAAATAGAAAGAAAAAGTGTTGCACACATTTTCAACATTTATTTTCATTGTGGGTGTGCATGTGAAAAACTTATGTAGCTGAGATCGAAATATACCTACTACACAGGTATTTTATCAAGAGTGACAGATAAGAGGTGACATTAATCAAATATATATAAATACATATACATGTTTGTGTATAAAGATGTACATAATATAATGAAATTAAAGTCAATAATGACCCTTGTTACATGGTTAATATATCAGGCACTCTGCAGATAATATCTTATACCAACAAAATATACCAAATCATTCTATATGTTTTAGTTCTTTCATTTACTTACATTGAATTAACTATTATCAATATCATTGGCTCTTAATTAATCAATTATTTATTTATTTACTTATTTTCCTTCTTATCTTGTCACGATATTGTGCAATATCATACATATCATACTCCACTTATATATAATTCCTCTTCGCATATTATTTTATTTAGTGAATGATATTTACAAAATTTATTGTGTAATAATACAACGATATTTGCTATTTCATGGAGACGATGATTTGGAGATACTGTACAAACATTTCAGCCTCAGCGAAGAGAATTTTTTTTCCCTTTTCCCACCCATTATTTCTCTGCGTCAATAAACTATACAGAGTACATGATATTCAATATTCATGCATGTTTACAACTACCCTGATAATCCAAGTTACATATACATGTTCTTCGCATATTTCACGACGATGTTCGTGCGCACTGATGTATTCAATGTTCTTTATTTATTTATTAAAGATTCCTTACGGTCAAGTGTTGAAGCAATCAGCGTGTCATTGGCAGCGTTGTCCACATTTCATTTTTCATTTCTCAATTCGTTATAAGAATTACAGTAGCATTCTCGTGGACGATAAATGCTCTGATATTGATATTAATAATTAGAAATATTTCTGTTTTCTTCATTTGTTTATCGTCTTCATGGCACAAATTAAATATTTACAGTGTGCCGATATTCATTTCTCAATTCATTTCAATATTTATTTCATAGACGAATATAACGGCTGATGTTATATCAATATAATAAATTTAGAAACAGTATTTTCGTGTACTGACTTGAGGCACAGGACTCAATGAAGGGGGATGGCCCTGCTGCTGCTGTTGCTGCTGCTGGACAATCCCATCGTCTTGTCAGCCATAATAAAAACTCTTGTTAGATATATTCCGTAAATTATCGGTGCACAAAATTGTATGAAGATTGTCAGCACCAATCATGTGATTTCCAAGATCAACACGAACACCACTGGTATGTGTTGGTGGAAGTTGATGCACTGGCCCCATTGACAATGGCATTCTAACATCAGTGTAATAACGGTCTGTACTGTGCATACGTTCAGCAAGTTGAATCTCTGGCACTCTAAAACGTATAAATAAATAATATTTCTATTTCATCAATTTGAAATGTAGCGAAATGGAGGAAAACAAAATACGTTTTCGTGAAAAATGAATAAATAAAAGAGTAACGAGTATTGTCATGTGTATGTGTGCGTTTTTTTTTCTTTATTTCCGATTCGAAATACGTTTTTCTATCCAAACCTCACCTTGTCTCTTGTATTGGAACTGGAGCAGGAGTAGAAAGATCAATATCAGCATCAATCTCGGATATTTCGTCGGCAAAGCCATTCGGTAGAGTTTCGTTGTTGTCGTGAAATTTTGTGTCACGTTTTGCTCGATGTCGATTTACAAGTAGGCGACCAACAACGAGACATAAAAACAGCATCACCCCAGAAGCAACTGATACAATGATGTATAGATAAAATTTATCTTGATTTTCTGTTGAGGAAAACAAAAAAATGACAATAAACATTTCCGTATGAATTCAACTATTGGTTTTTGCATTATTCGTTGAATTTTTTTATCACTCATTGCAATACAGATGAAAAATGCTTATCAATCAACTGAATTCAACACGACAATCCCATATTCATTATTATTCACTAGTAATTAATTTAATGTCGTTCAATCATTCAAAAATGCATTGAGGTGTTGTACAAATTTAATTGAAAAAAAAAAAAGAGGAAGAGAATTATATGTATATTAATGCATGCGCACAATCACTTGCATCACAGACTCAGAAATCAATTCCAATATTCAATTGATTTTGAATATATTTAAATAATTAATTGCGATGAACTTTTTCATCGCTTTTTCTCATTACTACGAAATATTTAATTGAACCAACAGAATAATTCTGATTTAATATTGAAGAAATATGTATTTGTTCGATGATGACAATTTTTAGTTTATTAATCTTTTCTGTAAATAGAAGATTTATCAAATGAGTATATCATAAAATGGTTACTAAATCCCGTCGGTAATTTTCCTGTTTCGTATGATAACTCAAATGGAATATAAATGTGTCAGTGAGAAACAATGGAAATGATATACGACTGTGATAAACTTGCAGCGCTAACTAAACTTTGTAGCATCATGTCCGACCAAATTCATTCCTAACTACTTACTTGTTATGAATGAGTACGCATTAATCCATTCAGTGAGATAGCCAACCATCATTCGATCGTCTGCCGACACTGTATGGACGTTGATAGTGTCATCTGTCATTGACGAGGTACCATCATGATTTTTATCACCATCACCAACACCATTGCTACCCCCAATGCCATAACTCTTTGTTTCCTCGTAAATTGTCGTCAATGTAACATCAGTTGGCAAATGCAAGCGCGTCTGAGCTTTTCCGACACTACCGACTGAGTTAAGCTTGTCTCGTTCATCATCCACTACGTAGTGTTCGCATGCGGCAATCGATAATCAATTGGATGAAGGAAAATTTTTAGAGAGCAAAGCGAAGGAAATGGAAATACTGAATAATCAACATCAAGACCAAACAATTGCAACAATAAATTCCAAACAAAATAACAAAATGATTGTTGTTATAAAATGATACTCATCTAATGTTTGTTAAGTATTTTTGGACGCAGGAATAATCCCATGCACAGCTATTGGCCATTTTAAATTCTATCAAAACTGTTAATCGCCATATGCAGGTACGAATAAATAGATAACAAAGAGCTCGAAGTTCAGTAAATAATGACTGAGTGTGTGGATGAAAAAAGGAAACAACTTTTTGATACTAAATTGGAACTCACCCAAAGAGTCCTTCCACATAGCCATATTTATTGGAGATTGCAACAACGGAATTATGAAGTGTATAGAGAACATTCAACTCTTTCTATTCTCTCGGAAACTTATGGAGTTTATATACCGGATAGAGGTAACATTTGAATGCATTCAAAAATATTTCAGTCAATATTACTGCCACTAGAGATATCAATTTATTTTACTTAAAAAAGGACCATTTCATGTTTTACTGTACTTCGAGACCTCTGTTATTTCCGTCGAATTTATTTACTGAATGATCCTAACAACGTAATTTGATGAAACTTACTCTCATTGTTAGTCATTGCACGAGGTGGAGATGAACCTATTGTCGGTGAATTGGTTGTGCTGTTATCTCTCAGTGGCGGTTGAGGACCTTCCAAATTTGGGCTGGGACTAAATTCAGTCTTGAAATCCGTCCTATCAAATCCTTCTTCGTCAAACTCTGGTGCAAGATTCATCTCATCCGGCTCCAATTCACCAACGAATTGTCCTCTTAGAACACTGCGTGGTACTATGTACATACACAAATAAAAGAAGAAGTAGAAAAAGTAGTATGAAATATTTAGTAAAGTTTGTGTGTACATATACATATATATTTTTGCCGCTCGAGTAAACATCAAGAAACTAGTTGGAATGCCCACTGGGCATTCACTTATTATGCCAACTCTCTCTCATCATATTTAGCCTAAGGCATCATCTTCTGATGTTTTAATTAGAGGAAAACTAAGAAAAAAAAAACTTAGAAAAACATAAATTCATGAGGCTCGATCTAACTAAATTATAAATTTATAATCACTTGAAAGAACATTCTCCACTGTATAATCTATTTAACTTTATCTACCAAAATATGACTGATTAATATCACATATTACCATTAGAGCACACATTAAATATTTACTTTTGTAAAAAGTTGTGATAAGGGAATTGAATATCAAAGTGCATAAGAGACAATATAATTTTGTATTCATGAGTATGAAAGTATATGCTGGGTTTACTAATGTCACACTAGACTGTCGTTGGCATAGGATAGTTATCCAACAAGTTGGTAAATAGAACCACTTGAAATCGTCGAATATATCATTGAGTACCATCGACCCATGAGGGCAGAGGTACAAGATCGGATCCTGATGTATGCATTAGTGTATACATATACATCTATACTTTATACATATATTGTGCTGAGTGACAAGAGTCAATTCCTAGCTAACAACCTCCTTCCCACTCTAGGTCAGATGCCACTACTCATACGCGCGCGCAACTCCATAACGCACTAACGAGGCTTGAGTTCCAATATGGTATGACATGATCGTTGACATTCGGGCAAATTATAATGCCACGTGCAATTCATTCTGATGTATAGTTTTTGACATTGCGTTTGATTGATCACTGGCGATATTGAGAATTGGTGAAAGAGAGATATATCGAGAGTTGAAAAAAAAATATTTTAGTGTTAAAAGAGAAATATAATCGACTAGGAAAATTGATGAAAATAATTCTCTGTCTGTGTCAGTATAATACAATGAAATTTGCTTGAAATTTAACTTCAATTTTCATGATTGATTTGATGTGTAATTAATGAGATATAATGCTGGTTATAATGCAATTATGTTTACAAATTGGTGATGCACGTGAAATGAAAATTAAGGTTGTGAACTGAATACTTGGTATACTTATTCTTCATTAGGAATTTTTTTCCTTGAATTTATAATTTTAAGTTTAGTATGATGGATAGGGTGATTCAATGCGATGTGAACACGTGAGGTTCATATTTTAGGAATATGTAAAATGATTTCAATTATGCAGTTTGGAAATGTTATTTTGTTTTTCATAATTGACTGGAAATTGATGATTTCAAATGTTGATAGGACATGCATCATCGTTCCGTTGATAATTTATGATGATTGATGTTAGCAACATAAAATATAGACAGTGGGCTTAGTTTTATTCTGGAAAACTTTTGTATGCAACTATTGATATGTTTAAACAATGAAGTGTATTTTTTCATGTACAAATTTGATATTTTTTGTATGGGATGGAAGGAATGAAATTGGTGAATTCTTCTCCGTTACTATTCGTCAACGCGTGCGATGAAAAATTTGATAACTTCCATTATTTTCCCATCAATCAAATTTCATTTTGATAAATATTGTACAACATTACAAAATTTTTTTCACCGATCACAAGTCATTAACTTGAAATATTGTGATGAGACAAGTATTTTCATCAAGCGTAAAATGTCGATCTTCATAAACTTCACATCTATACGACAGTTGATAAGATTGATCATTCGTCATTCGTGAGAGAAGAAAAAAGGTGAAAACAGCTAGAAAACTGAATTCCATCAAAATAAAAAGTGAACTAAGTAGGACCCTGTCGATTCCATTTCCCATCACAAATATCCAACCTCAAAATCAAATAAACCCAATCCGGAGAAAATACGATTTCATCCATAAATTGTCTACTCTGGGAAGTTTGTGAATGATAAAACTTCATTTTTTCCAGTTACATAGGAGCTCTTTGTCTAATATGCCGCATCCCACACTGTAAAAAATCTCCAACATAAAAAACAGATGATGCCATGAAATATCACCAATAGAAAAACCTGTGAATACAATTAGAACGCAAATCAATCATACTCTAATCCATTTAATTGCAACACAACAAATTTCATGTAAATCCAATGATTCAAATAAAAAATGTTTATTTCAATCATTCCATCAGAATTCTACCTATAAAATCATACCAAAAGCCTTACATAAAGAACATTTTTTCTCCTCTGATAAATAATCATCAAACCAAACAACTTCAAAGTGAAAAAAAAAATTAATTACAACTTGTTTCATCTTAACAGAAGCTCACACATATATTTATAAACATGAAATTTCACTACACATCATTAAAGGTTACTCAGCTCATTGCATTATCGTAGACGTGCTAATGTTTGTGTTTACTTTTGTAAATAATCTGTGAGGGTGTTCGCATTACCGCGCGGTGAATAACCGGGGCATTCTCCTGCGGTTGACTTTGATCAATCTCAAGTAGAAAATTTTCATATCGGTTATTTAATACTGATTAAAGCTGTGAGGTTGTATATAACCCTTTTCCAGGCATGTGAGCGCCCACAGAGTGAGTTGAACGCCTCATTGAATTAACGAGGTGCATCGAGAGAGAATAATGATCTGTCATTGAATATATATACACACACATATACAACTGCGTTACATGTTGACATGGAGAATATTTATATATACACGATATATACGCGGTCATGTATATACCCCAGAGTCGTCCGTGGTTCACGGAATTGGAGCGTTAAAAGTTATGTGCAATAGAAGAAAAATAATGACAACAATAATAATGACAATGATAATAATAATAAAAAAAATGATAATAATGTCGTTATTTATTCTGTTGACACTACAACATGATCTTCATTGCATATATAATTTGGAATTTGACAGATGACAGCGTCAGCGATGCCGATACGGAATAAGAAGAATAAGGGAATTCAATTTCCACGTCAGCGTATAGGGAAATTTATTGTGAGAACGCGTATGAATACGAAAAACTCGGAGAATTTTGATGTTTACTACTTTTTACGTGATAGTAACGTAAATATTTTTTTTATGATGATTTTTCTTTTGTTTTCCAGTTTGTCGGAAAATTTATTCGGAACTTTTACATTAATGTATGCAGCAGTGTGTAAGTGTAATGCGAAGGTTTCGCTATTTTTTCTTTATTGCTGTGAGAGTTATGTGAAAATTTTGTATGGTTTATGGGAAAACGTGCAACGATTGTGCAATCTTATGCAAGTTTTTGTTGGATGAAGATGCTTTTGTGTTGTTTATAATATTTTGATACAAAAAGTCGGGTAATTTCTATCGGGACAGAATGATATTTTTGTACGATTGGATTTATATGTTTTGTAGAAAATCTGAAAGGATTTCTTTTTCCCAAGTGGCCCTTTGTTTTGTTTTTTCCTTATTATTTTCTTTTTTTTCTTTCATTCTTCCTCTTCAAGTATTATATATTGAAATGGCCAAGTTGAAAATGAAAGAAGAAAAAACGATAATAAAGTGAAACGAGGTTGAAAGGGTGCAGAGAATGATTATATGTATAATAAACTTTCCATATTTTTATCGTAAAAATTATTTCAAGATGATATTAAATATATGGTGTTCAACGCGAGAATTTATATTCGACTACGGTCAGCTCGTCCAAGTTTTTTTTTTCTCAGCTTTTTCATCGTATTTTATGTGAAAAGAGAAGAAACACGGTCACTTCATTCTTCCAAGCACTGGGACGACATAATGGACTTATCATGATAATGTTGTCCTCTCAAACGACTGTATCCGGAAATTGCGGAAATGTTTAAAAAATTTAATGAGGACGAGATTTCTTTAATTCCGGATGTGAATATTACAGGTTATTCAGTACAGCAATTCTTGAGGCATTTTAGCATTGTTAAAACATAGAGAATAAAAAAAAATCCTCGCACTTTTTATCCTTACTCAATTTTCATCATGTCCTACGTCACATTCAGACAATTTTTTTCCATCAGAAAAAACACAATTCTTCCTCCTTGCGAAATGTAAGTGTATCAATGTCGAGAGAATGCATCATGGAAATTTGTGATTCTCATACATCTCGAAACCTTTTAAATTCTTCAAAAAATTTTATTGCAAACAAAAAAATGGTCTCTTACGTAGAATGTCTTTATCTTTTGATTCAACATCTAAATCATTAATACAGAAATGTTGATAAATTTCGAAACTAAATTCACTGAAATTTCCATTACCACTTCATTCTTCAGTTATTCAATATTTTTACGTATTTTCCTGTTTCTCCCTATCAAATTAACCTTTGTTCAGACGAATAAACAAACATCCTCTTCTTACCTGTCTACAAAAGATAAAAACTAGTCAACGAGAATGAAATTTAAATAAAATTATTCCATACGAAAATTCATGTCGGCACTTCTTAAAATTTATGTGATTTCTTCATTGGTTACTGAATTGTACAACTGTCGCTTCAACCGCATAGTAAGTGTCGTATTTACGTTATTCACAAATATTCAAATTGGTCTTGAAGTAGCAACTTGAGATCAAAGTGAAACTGCCGAACGATATTGACAGTCAATCAGACACTCGGAAAAGCGACGACAATAAAGAACTTCGAGTTGGAGATATTTAGGCCATCTCTACTCCAACTTGAAGAGAAAAACTTTTTTCAAACTCTTCATCTCCGTCCTATTCCAGTTTTCTCGAAACTATTTGTCAGCTATTTCAAACTCAAATATTTGGATATTATTAACAAAACCCAACAACCCTCATTCCACAGTTTAGTTCCCACCACATTCATTAATAGATCAGTGTACGAGGAACTAAAAAATATATATAAAACATGAAGTGTGTTGATTGATGAAACCATACACACATCTCACTTTATCTCATGTTTGTTCTATATACATGTGTATATACTAAATCTCATTCCTCATTGCTATACATATATACACCTACTAAAAGCTGCGGTTACCACCGTGTGCCACCCTCATACCACCCTCTTTTATAAGTCTCATCGCCGCGCGCGCACCCCAGTTACTTGCCTCGTCTCTCTGTTCATCACACTTAGATATCTCTTTCTCTCCTCAATAGAAATATATATATTTCAACAGCGCATGCGCCACAGACGTACACCATCGTCGTGAGAGCTCACATAGAGCGAGAGAAAGCTCTGTCCATAAATTTCCGGACGATTTATTGATCGTGCAATGGTAAAATACCTTCAAAATAACCTGTCCAAATAAATACTAATCTTCGAATTTTCCAATCCTTATTTCATGGTGGAGTTGACATATTCCGTTGAAATTACTTCCGACGTTTTATCATTCACTATTAGAACACGAAAAATGTCTTATGATGTTGACATATCTGTTTAGAATTCATAGCAAGTTGGACTTTAATTATTCTGACAAAGAGTTTTGAATATTTTCAGAGACATTGGAGAAATTTATTTCAAACAATTCATGAGAATTTGAAATGTTTTAATTTTGCTGGTTTATTTTTCGGTTCAAACATTCGATTGTGCTGAAATGCGTCTATTTGATTTTATGGAATGAATGAACTTGTTTGATAAATGAATATCACGAAAAGAAATATTTTTTCGTTATTCATTTTGCGGTAGTTCTACTTGGGGAATAGATACAGATATTATAGATAATATACGCTGTTTAGTGTGCATAGTCACTGCGCCCTAATCCTCCCTCATTGAAGCATCTTCCACTTACGCAGGGAGTCGAGCTCACCCTATTCGATTATCATCCTTGAACGCTTGACAATTATTCCGCGCCAGTGCGCCAGTTGCAAGAGTTTAGCATTTGAAGGGTGTACGGTAGAAAGTATATAGAACAACCCTTGTGGAAGTGACGACAAAGGGTTGATGGCTCATATAGATATAAATATATATATTAGGTAGGATAGACGCTGATTTTGCGCAACCACATGATGATATTGGTAATAAAAAAAGTTCAGATAGTCAAATTGTCGTGGTGAACATTAACTTACCACACGTGTAGATAATCTTCAAATATGTTCGTGTGTTAGGTTTACAGGTGTCACCAAATGTCGATGTGTTCGCAACTATTGAGCATTTTCGTTTTCCGTGACATAATTTCATAACTATTTCCGTTGCATATGGAGCTGTGCAAGCTGAGAAAAAAGAAGAGATGATATGAAAATTAATGAGGTTTGCAAGTATTTGTAGTTAAATTTATAGTTCGTGGTGTTTCATTGGATTCTACATTACAGGAATATTAAAATGGCTTTTGTACATCTCATTTTGTCTTATGTAATTGAGTTATTGGTTTTATAATTTCGTTTTTAGTTCTTTCTAGAGAATTTTTCGAAGATGATTCGTGCATAGACGGTGAATCGCAGTTAGAAGAGGATTTGGTATAATTTCAAGATGAACTTTTGATTCTGTCAAAGCTATTTCCCAGATCCGTTTTAGGACAATTTTAAATGAAATATTAAAATGATATTTCACTGGATTTTGTAAAAATCAACGGAGTCACTGTTAAGAAAATTTTTGGTAGAGTGTAATTACATATTTTTCTATCTTGATGTACTTCTTCATCAAAGTGATAAGAAGCATCTTTATGTTGGGGCGAAAAGTGTGAGATGAATTTTATTCGCGACAGACAAGGAGAAAATATGAAAACTTAACTTTGAAGTTTATCATTTCATTTTGTAATTCAACACAAATTGCAAATTAAAAAAAAAATTCTTAATACTTCTACACGGAGCAAACGAACATCTCGGAGTTTATTAGATAATGTCTAAAAATACTCATTTGGCCAGTGGAATAGAATCAAGTTGGACTCTCAGAGCAACATTTTCTAAAGAACACGACAAAAATGATAAAGTAAATATAAATTTTTTGCCACTTCTGTCTTAAAAAATTTGAAAAAATTATTTTTGACAACAAACACATAGTCAATTAAATATTTATAAAAGTTTACAGAAACATAGGGAATGTGATTATTGATAACAAAATTTTTACTTTATCGCAGAAGTTAACATAAAAAGAGTTTGTTGATGTTATAAAACATAGAAAAATATTCCTCTGATGTGCATATTCACACAATTGATATTATGATTTGGTCCACTAATTGATTTGAATTGTTGGAGTATTTCCTATTTCAATTATAAAAAGTTCTGTTGTTATTGTATTTCCCATTCAATTGTTTATATAAATTGCGACTTCGAGAATCTTTTTCTATACCATTATTGTTCCCAGGTTTACAAATGAAGCGTCAGTCAGTAAACAATAATAAAATTTTTCTTGAATGAGCAGTAAATTTATCGAGTAACTTTAAACAATTGCATAAAAACTAAATAAATATTCAATTAACGACAATTCCACAATTGAATGAATCGAGTTGCACACGATACAAAAGATATTTTTCCCCCCTTTCTACTTCACTCTTGTAGTCATAGAGCCTTTTAAGTTTGTATATATACTCACTCTCTTCCATAACTCCGCGCGGCTGTGGACACTGTAGAGACTCGTATTCTGTTCTACCAAAAGAAGCGCTAAATATTGCCACTCGTTTACCCGGGAAACAAAGCAAATTTACGGCGTCGTCTTCGCAAGCAACTTTGCTACGGAATTCATCTGACAAAGGAGAAATGAAATAAACGAATAGATACATGAATATACATTTACAAACGCTAAAATAGACTATGTAAATGTATTCAAATTTATTTAATTCATCAATTGAATGGGCGTTTACTTACATGGTCGACATCTGTATGCCACTTCTGTGTATTTAGCCAAATTTGGACAGGGATCATTCTCAAAACTTTTTGGATCTGTGTTGAATTTGCAGTTTCGTTTCTTCTGACATATTTCCACCACGGTCTGCAACAGTGAATACTATCGCACGTCATTAACACAAACCGCTCTGTGAATATATTCCAGTGAAAATTTTCACATCCAAATGTCACCACCAAAAATCAATGTAATTATTAATGTTTTTCATCTCTATTATTGGACACCATTGTGACGTAGATTAATTTTACCATATTGTATTCATCCGTGGGTGGTGAAATAATGTGAAGAAATTTTACATGCTGATATAAAATATAGAGAGAATATTTTCCTTCTGACTTTTATATTCATTTATGTATGTAATACATATATATTTTGTCGTTCAAATTCACAATATAAATAGAAAGCAGAAAAAAAATTAAAGGGAAAAAAAAAACATTTTCACCCCACACAAATCGAGAAATTGAATTTGAGTTTCTGGGTCGCATAAAGTGTGAGAATATATAGAAAGAGATTTGCTCATGGCGTTGTGATTCAAAGCGTGACCGAAAGGAAAACACTTGGCGCGTTCTGGAAATCTCGTCTCTCATCATTGAAATGTCTCCTTTTTTCCATTTGAAAATGGTAGCTGACCCGAGAAATGCTCGTTAATGCAACTTGTGGGTGCAAAGAGACCGGTGAAAAATGTCCCGGCATTTTGATGTATAAACATATATCTATATAATGATAGAAGAGTTGAAGATAAATGAAAAAGAATAAGCGTTAACGATCATCGTCTCACTCTTATACGATTTAAACCACAAATATACTTATTATATGTGACAAGTCAAAGTGAGATCAAAGTCACGAAAAATATTACGATCCACGTTTCATTTCGTTTCGGAATTTTTTCATCTTTATTTTTTTTTTGTAGTTGATTTATTTTTATATTTACCTGAAGTGATTGAGAGAGCACGCATGTTTCATTAATTGATGTAGTAGTTGAAACGCTATCCAGTGGTGTTTGACTACTGCATTTGTCCATAGCTTCAGCGACTCTCCCATATTTAGCAAATGCAATTGAGATTGAAGTTCCCGGTGGACATCGAAGAGACATCGTTTCTTCGTCGCAAGCGGCTCTTTGATACGTTTTCAGTGTACCGGATAAAATAGCTGTAAATAGAGAACGAGTAGATTTATAAATCAGTCCTTGTTAAATTTTCATGCGCTCAGAGAACGTTTGTCGGATGGTAGTTTTCCTCATTTATGATCGGTTTCAATGTTGAAACTAGTTCGTTCGAATGAACGTGTGAATAACAGAATTAGTTAACTAGTTCAATTTTTGTAGAGCACAAGTGATTGAGATAATTGACTCCTATCGGAATATTTACTGGTTGCAGTGATGAATTTTTTCGATGAACATGTACAAATAAATATTCACAAGCATTGGAAAAAATTCCTTCGATACATCAATGTGATGAAATTATTTTGTATTGACACCATAAAAAAAAATTTGTATCGTGGCTGCATGTTCAATATATTTTCTTCATTCTAGTTTGGGATTCCTTATTTTTATTTTTAGAAATCTTCAAATGTCACTTCGATCACCTTCAGCATTCACTCGTGTTGTATTGTACTACAGAAATCTCGAATATTAAATATGTCGTCATATTACAATACCTTTCAGAATTTTTATGATGTTCTTGTTCGAAAAAATGGGACGATAAAATAGAATTTTCCAATATTTTTATTTGTAGAGTATTGCGTACCATTCAAAAACTTTTTCCAATATATGTTTTTGCGATTGAACAAAGAAAAGAATCTGTGAAATATTCTCTTGAATTCAATAAAAGAGGAATTGTTCGATTTATCGTGAAGGGTTAATTATAAAGAAAAAATAATCCAAGGAAATTATTCTTTTTCAATTGTAAATGAATAAAAAAAAAATCGTATGGAGAATATCTCGATGGAAATCAATATCACTGAAATCGCTATTCAAGTTGAGATTCGAGTCGAGTCTTTATGTCGTATCTAAAAATAGTCTCTTAACATAATGCCCTTTGAAAATTCAACGTTACATTAATTTCCGTTCGAAATTCGATATTCCCCAGCAACAAGGTGTCATAAACACCCCGATTTTACACATAAAATTCACCTAACACCTACACAAATTACACTTAAACACATTATCATTACTACATTTTTTTTTCTCACCATCCGAACGTTAACGTGAATTAATCGTCGACTGTGCGTCAATAATTGACCATAATCCGATTTCATTTGTTCGCCAACTAATCCAGGATTGAGCGGGTCTGGATCCTCTCATGGAGTGAATAAGGTTGCTATGTACATCTATACATATACAATTACAAATACAGACTCACTCATACACATTTCTTCCCTTTCACATCCTTTTCCACTACCTTTTTTTGTCACCAATCAATGTTGGATTACGTCAATGCAACATCGACGATGCATTTGCGAATTACTTGATCAGACAAAGTAAAAGCGACGACACGATAGAGGAAAACCAATCTATTCGCATGTTCCTCATCAGTTGGATATACGACAGAATATGTTGTTAATATCTAATATTGATCGTACCCATGGGCAAGAGCTGGTTATCTATATCAGGTTGAATGCTCAGTCGCGACGGACCAAAGGTAACATGTTATATGTTATGTAGAGAGAGAGCGAGAGGGCAAAACACGTAAGAGAGAAATATATAGGCACGAAGAGAAGATCCGATCAATGTCCGTTTGTGCCGGAACGGAAACCGGAAGACGTGCCGACGCTCGACGACCTCCTTAGCAGAAACTCCAATGAAACGACCGTTCGACAATTCTCCCAACTCGCTGTCCCGTGCACACTCTCACACTTTTTATATATATACATATGAAGACAAAGATATATTTATACTATATACTCGCGGCTTGGACAACTTAAATCTGAAGTCGATGCCAAGTTTTCTATACTCGACCCATCTTCATATTCCTTTATCTTTACCGCACCAACAAATACTTTGTGTTGGAAATTGTGAACAAAAATGTCTTTCTTTTAGCTTATGGAGTTTGTAAAAAGATTTTGTGTGTGTGATAATAACGTTTGGTTCTCGAGGAGAATAAATATGTGTAATTAATTATGTATTTTTTTTTTTTGTAAAGTCATTGTGTGTTACATGATTTGCATAGATTATTTCTGTCTTGTGTTGTGTATGTGGAATGATGTTTCTCGGTACGTTGAAGTTTGGACAGAGTTTTTTTTTCTTTTGTTGGGAACATTTTGTTTCTGGTCATGTGTACGTGATAAATTTTATTTGATGTAGAAGAACTCATGGAGGTTTTTCATTCTTTTTTATTTATGTAGATAGAATTTGTAAACGGTGTACAAGTTATAATCGAATTTCTAACGATGCGAATCTCTTTGATCAACAATAACTGAGAGATTGAATTTCATCAGGGACATCCAATGATGAACTTACTTTGATTATGTTCGTGTTGTTGTCGGCCATGTTTAGAAGATGGGGTTTCATTTACTAAAATCGTATTTTATATTGGAAAATTATTTATTAATGAATGAATGTATCGATGAATGAAATGTTTGGAGTTTATCAATTGTTCAACAAGTGTCATTCGAAATTTTAGATAATGGAATTAAATGAGATTTTGATGAATAGGAATGTTGGATTGTGGATTGTTTATTTATTGAGAAATTCAAGTGAAGATCAATATTCAGTTGTGAATTGTCGAGTGTGTCACAATTCATATGAATTTTCACATTTTTTGATTGAAGAGGACGCTGTGGAAATTTTTAAAATTATTTTAGAGGTCAACATGTAAATTATTCGCATGAACGGTGATTATAGAAATTCATTAACATCTAAATAATAATGGGAAATACTTTGTTTCCTCTATGTTATGAATATTTAAAGCCCCTCTATTCAGTACGATGTGTTCGCTTTGTGTAAGCGATATAATCGATCAATTTCACCATATTTTATTCATTGTCCTATTATTATTGAAACTCCATAATTACTTTCCCTACATCACCACAACAAAACAATAAATGAATCTCTCGAAATTTACAAATCAATGCACAACTCCATGATTATTTATTTGAGAAGTTTTTTCTATGACTTCTTGAGTAAATCACAAACGATTTATCTTTTTTGTAACTTTGACGTGTATATAATTCACTAATCATTGACGTAAATTTAATTACACAATCATTAAATACTGAGAATACCAATTGTAACTTAAGTATTGTACAAATGAACAATTAATTGAATTCTAATTACTGCCATGGTGGAGTCTTCAAGCGGTACAAAGAAACTCCACTATGACCGCATTCACAGAACAGTTTATTTGTATTAGATAAAGAAAGCTCCTGATAATTAAATTTCTTCTATTCAAATGTCAAGTTCATTTGTGATAGAAGTATCATAGTGGATGCAATTAACTTTTCTTACAGCGTCGTCACACCATGATGTTTACTTTATTCAATTGAAAAGAAAAATGGCAGACTCTCTTCAATAATCAAAATATTTGAAATAATCCAATGAAATATTATTTTACATAAAACTTCCACACAATCAGCCTTTGCATTTGATCAAATGATTAAATTTAATAATTCCAGAACCAAGAACGAACAATAAAAATTCGCAATGAACTTTGAAATTTTTAACTCCATCCTCTCTACAAAAATATTCCCATGCGTACCTGTACACTTTTCAACCTCCCATCCAAATTAGTAACTCACTCATATATCAAGCCGATTATCAAAAGTCCCTTGAGCTCTTCCCTCTTTTTCCATGCACTTCTTTCCTAAATATCTGTAACAAGCACTCGACTATTCCAAGTGCGGATTAACCCAGTCCTTCATACATCAAGAAAGAAAATAAAAAACATTCACACACACACATACATGAAACTAAATCCAAAGTAGCAAAAAGACAAAGCATCTTCACAAAGCACGAGCATAAATGACTAAACATTAATTCATAATGTAAAATTCGTTTCAATAAATGAAAACAATATAAATTTATTTTTTTCTTCATTCTGAAGACTATATAGCAACTTTATTGTTTTATACCAAGATCAATTGTGCCACCAGCTGTTATAGACGACCATATGCGCCAGCAGGACTTACGGAGCTCGTAGGCAAGCCAACCAACTAACTCACTAAGAGTGAGCAAGATAGAAACACGCAGTATAACCAACATATACATGAGAGAAAGAGATAGCGTTCGTACACACTACTGAGTCACTTCGTCTTCACGAGCAAAACCATATATCTGTATTGAGTCCACCGCGCGCTACGCCGCCGGGTATCTCGTATCGGTTTCAATTTCCGATAGTCTGTCATCCGTTGAATGATCTTACTTGCAAAGACACTGCTCACTTTTTGTTTCGAATTAGGTTCGCTGTTCAACTTGACTTTCTCAACCATCATCTTCACTATTATATATAACATCCATCTTCACATTGATGTGCACATGAAATATATAAAGAAAAATGCTGATTCCACTTTTTTTTTCTGACACCTACCAACACAATGGTGCAACAATGCCTGGCATTTATCTCATATATTTTTTTTTTCCGCTAACGCTTGAGTAGATATATATGTCATTTTGCAGTGTATAAAAGTACAAAAATATCAATAGAAACAGTATATATATATATATATTTGATAACGCGTTCTCTCGGTGAAATCGACTGGCGGCGAATTGTTTGCGGATTTCCGCATTCCAAGCTCAAATGCGCATTGGGCCAGCGTCATTTGTCATATCGTATTTTGGGGTAGGGTGGATTATCAACGGTATAGCCGCCGGCACAACTATCGCGATATCACCACACGATACTCTAAATATATATGTGTGTTTGTGTGTGTGCAATACACATCACAACTGTCGGGTATTTATGCGTCTGTGAGAAATAATAATTGCCACCGATTAAATCGACAATCGAATGATATCATGTGCTAGTGATATATATGTGAGCATATATAAATATACATCACGTTAATAAATTGTTTGAACAGTAAAAGATATTTTTTTAATTATTTAATTTCGAAATGGGGTCGGTTATTTTTGGTGGTCTTGCTTGGAAGCTCAAAGGCTTTTTTTTGGGTCAACAAAGAACTGCAAAGTCAATGGATTATATCGATGTGTGTATGAGGTTTCATATATTTTGGTGTAGTGTGAATGTGCGTGTGTTTGTGGTTGTGCATTGGGTATTGTATGTGTGAATATCACGTTAATTTATACCGAACGCGTATGAATTTGGGTCTGCCTCTTCAAGTGCCACTCAAAATGTGCCCTAACGACAATGGCTGTGATGCTTGATCAGCTTTTGACGTAATCGACACGAGCGTTGATGGTTGAGGCTTGTTGACGAATGTACGAACGTGCACGCGGAGCTTTATGCTTTTGGAGACTGGTTGCATGTTCTGAATATGTATAATTCTTTTGGTGTTGTATACAGATGTGTGAAGGGAAGGGTCATGAAGTCAATGACAATAGGGTTTTATTTATGTGAATGTGAATGGATGAAAAGAGTGGTGGGTTTTTATGTTGGATTTGATTTACATTTTATAAGTATTCGCTTTATTAATGTTGGACGGATTATCCTGGATGATTTTGGGGCTGTTGGAGATTTGGAGAAAGGTGAAGAAGACATTTTATTGGGGATGGTGATTTTCGGAAAAGATATTTTATGATTGAGTTGATTTTGATGTGGTGATTGCATTCGCATCTGTGATGATTTTGAGCATTCACTTTCTAGCCAATATTTCGGGATTGGAAATTTGTATGTGGAAGATTCATTGATTGTGACTGCGGTAAATTGTGTTGTGTTGGAGATAGCACAGTGGCGAAGGTTTTTCTGATAATCGTGTGATTATTGGAAAAATTTTCATGTGAATAGAATTCCACTGGGGATGTTGATTTTTGGATTGGAAATTTTTTTGTTTTACGATTGGGGATTCATATCAATTGTAAAATTGATATTTGAAATTCTGGGATGTGTGGAGTGACCACGAGTTATTGACTGTGGGGGGGGAGGGCATGAGATTTAATTGTGTATTTGATGAATTAACCCGAGCGTTCATTGATTGAATTACTTCTCTTGGATTTATTTATGTCTGCAATTTTCCATTATTTAACGCTACTAAACCTTCTGATATTTTCTCGAAAGCATTTGTAGATGAATGATAAACCATGAAAGTTTCATAACTTTATGAAAAAGAATAACTCACGATGCTTCGAGCGTATTTTTCTCGTGGGTATGTTTTCAAAAATGGTGTACTCGGTATCGCTGAATGTTATTGATGAATTGTTTTTGGAATTTCTGACGTAACTTGAGAACAATGGTAGTCATTGTCTGAAGAATGATTTATCCGATTACATTTCTTGTTTACGAGATATTAATGACAATGATGTAAAGATTTTGCAACAAAAATCGTGGTGAAGATTCAACTACTTTTTACCCTCTTCCATCAAGTAAACAAGATAAAGAGAACAAACTTTGTCAGCCTGGAGTCAGTGCGATATCAGAACTCATGAATAAAATTTGTTTTTATATCTCAGATCAAATGGTTGAAAGAAATCGAGTACACAATTTGTTTGAATTTGAATCCAACATTATGCAAATCAAAACATGCATTTATCAGAATGTTGTTACTAATGATAATTCAATAATACTTTTGAATTCTTCATCCAGTTTTCGCATGATAAATTCCGAGAAATCATTTTCTTTTCCATCCCTCATGAAAGAATAACCTCTGAGCTGATGGAATGGATAAAAAAAAATTCAAGATGGTAGAAAGAGGAATTTACTGTGTATGCATAAACTTGCAAATGCAATGGCAAATATTCACATTGGAATGGACGAGATTTTACTTTAGTTCTCTCGTGATGTATAATGCGCAATGGACTGTGTCTCTGAAATGGGAACGATAAAAAAAAGAAAGAAAGAAACAAATGAAACAAAAAATAAAAATTGTCGTAGGTACCAATGGATTGTCACCGGCTGGACAAATGAAAACATGACGAAAAGAAAGGAAACTCAGGCGGATTTGTATGCACAGATTCTCTGTATATCCCTAGTGCGTCCATGTTCCTATTTTTGGTATCTTTTTTTCGCCATTCAAACTTTTTTTCTTGTTCATACCCTGTTTTCAATGTAACATTCCGTTTATCTGAAATGTAGTGACTATTTATAAACATTTATGATCATAAAATATTGATAATTCGAATGCATTAAATTTCATATGGAAATTTAATTTCTATTCAATATTAATTAAATCGCTCTAATGGATTGCATATAGATCAAGAACAAATGATTAAATTCATAATTGCAATTGTCGGTATTGAAAATGTGTTTGTGTTGAAATTATTTAGTAAACGAAATTTTGAATTTGCATTTTAATAAGTGGACTCTCTTTTTTTATGGCACAGTGGTGTGTGAAGGGGGTAAAAATAGAATGTGAATTTCAAGATATTTCGTGGAGTAAGTGGGGAAAAAGTAGAGATGAAAAAAAGTTAATCTAAAAATTGTTTGACTCTATTTATAGTCGTTCATGCGTTCTCAGTTGGTGTATTGTCGACACCACAAGTGTCGCCAAGTACTGCACTATATACACATCGAAACACTTCGCAGTACGCTTTACGTTTACATAATTCCATGATTTATTTATTCTGTTCGCTATTTTCGCCATAGGTTATTTGTCATTGTAGGATGGAAGTGAGTTCGAAGTGAAGTAAATAACGTGTGAATATATTAGAAATAAAAATTGATTTATATAGTTGAATCGATAGAAAAGAAGAGGATACGAAATCATTTATTGTACCGGATGATGAGAGAATTGTGAAACGTATTATAAATTTTTTTTCTGATTTTATTTCAGTCAAATCAACCGTATCACTGAATAACAAAGACAGCAATGATTATGGAAGTTCACCAAGACACAATTGGTTTAAAAGTCGATACTGTAATTTTTGTGCATCACATCATAATTCTTTTTTATCGCATGAATGCTGCCGAAACGATGAGCGAAAAGAAAAAAATTGATTTAGTGAACGAATTGAAGGAAAATTATGATGTTCACAATATTTCATGTCGTAATAACATTTTGAATTTCGATATCACTGAAATTATATCTTGTGAATATTCTTCATGTTTATTGGAATAAATTGCATCTACGTCGTATTTATCGTCGAACCGTTTGTATCATCTTGCAAATTATTCCAATTTTTACTGCAACAGCCACTTTACTTCTCTTCCTTTTTTCATGTGATCTATTCTTCACTCTGTTCGTTCCTTATTTTTTTTTCAAGGAGACATCTCTCATTATTTACGTCCTCTACCGTGTCTATCGATCTCTTATTTCCCTTTTTTTTTTCATAATTATTCCCAACAGGACTGTTCTGCTTCAGATTCAATGCATAAAATTCATAAATAATTCCATCCATGTGTTCAAAAACAGTATTAAAATTTAATGAGTTTAAATTGGTTGTGCAGATAGAGAAAAATAAATTTTACATAAATTTTTTTCTTCAACTGATATTTCATTTTCATGCCCAATTCTATCATTCATTTTTACAATATGCTCATTCTCTCCATGTTCATATAAAGTGAAACTCAATTGCAATTCGAAAATGGAAATACTAAATTGCCCGCCGGATATATAAAACTTTCATCAAATACATCTACCTGTTTCGTGACTGTGTTACACAAGAGGGTGTGCGATTGGCAGACAAAAAACAAAACTCCCTTAATTAGTTGATGGAAAAGGCGCGGCATCGACTAGTGGATATTCATTGAGTTTTACGTGTTCTGTAAACATGCAATAAGTGTTGTATGCACACAACACACACACGTTCAAACATAAAATATAACAATGAACGAATTTGATTGAAGACGAAGGCGAGGCAGACTAAAATCAGTTGCTCAAAGTAAATAACTCAACGTCGTATATAATTATTTATTGTGTTGGGATTGGGGTGCGCGACGAAGGAGGAAAAAGTATGATATAACGTTACGCCCAATATATTTTGTAAATCAGCTTTTTCCACTGTGATAATCATACTGTAGACATATATTTATTCACAGTATCTACAGCAAGTCTATATAGATATATAAGTGATTGATTGTCGGTCTGTGTCACAAAAAAAAATGCGAATCGCAGTCGACTGTCACAGTTACATGTTATATATATTCCGTTTTGGAGTTTTACCCCTGTGCATCAGTGACAAAGCAATTGGGCGTCAATGTAATGGTATTTTGTACGATTTTATTTTTTGGGTTATTTTTTTTTTATTTCACTAGTTTCTTCACCATTTTTTTTTCAATTGCTATATTTTTTTGTTATTTTGATTTCGTTTCGTGTGTCGGAACAACAAGCATTCGTCAATGTATTGGTATAGATGAGAGTGTTGTGAGTGCAAATTCGTTGCACGGAGAGACGAACTATTGTCGGCTATTCGCAACAATCCAATATTCAAATGACGCGGCAATGGAAAATAAAAACGAACTGGAGCTTGTGAATTTTGACCACAGGGGTGTATTATTGGAAATAGTTATAATGAAAAAGAAGAGAAAAAAAAAGAAATAACGATGTTAATAATATTTATAATGACAATAGAAAATGGAGATGGATAAATTTTATTATGCAATGAATATTTATGATTATGAATAAATATCACCGAACAGACATCAGAAATAAACTCCCTCCATATATTATTTTGTTACCCTTGTGACAATTTCATTTCATAATCAATAGATTCTTTCTTGTATGTCTAGATGTATAATAATTGTGATTTTACGAAAGGAGATATCACTGCTCGTATATCATCATCATCATCATCATCAATAATGATTTCAGGTCTGGAATGAGAACATCTTCTTATCGTTAATCTTTATGATTTATTATCTCTATTAACGAAACCTTGGAAAAAAAATTCGATGGGTTTAAAATTAGATTGTAATTTTTATTGTTCATTAACGTTCATTCTCTGTGAAATTTATGTTTATGAATTTATTGTTATTTCTATTTGTAACCATTTTTTTACTTCAGCATTCGTGGATTGCAGTGTGAAAATGCTTATCACGATAGAACCACATTGTTTTCTCGCGTATACAGACATACCGTATGCGACAGTGGGTGTTTTACTTGCATTATATACAACTAGCCGTGCAACCGTCTGTGAGAAACGAAGAACAAAGGGTGAGTGCGGTGGTTGTACGGTATAGTTTAATGGATCACTATAGTACACACGGGGTTTTGAACGTGGGTTTACCAACTTTCTCCATCTCTATTCATATTTATGTATGTACATATGAAGAAATATATATTTATGTGTTTATTGGTGTGAATGTATGTGCGGGTAACATATGTTCATGATCAGTGCATTGGTTTGGAGGTATTACCGGTTTCAACATCGTTGTTTTGATCAGTAAGAAGAGTTTCATTAATTTTTGGTTTGCCTGGGCAAATGTGAAGTGGTTTCTAATGCTTGTGAAGTTGAATGGACGTTGGAAAAATTTTTTTTTACGTGTATTTTATGGGAGGAAAAGTTTTTAATAATCCTTGAATGTGTGCAGAGTAAATTAGGGGAATTCTAAGTAGCTTCAATTGGACCACCTGGATATTTGATTTGGAGAATTTTTTTTTTGTAGAGAGAAATTATATTTTTTATCGTGGGTGTTTTTATTGATGAATATTAGGGAGAAAGCTGACAGTATGATCGATAGTGATGAAGTTATTTTGGGACCTATTTGATCCATGATTTCATTTTATTTACTGTTTAGTTAAAGAGATTATGAATCGGTGGTTAGTATTCTTTAATTCTTGATTTTATCACGCGGGAGTGACTGAGAATGCATGAAATAGTTCACTGAAGTGTGAATGAACATAAATTGTTTGTACGAATTGTCATGAAAGTTATATGAATGTTTCATGATATTATTTTAATTCACTTTAACTTCTATGACAATTTAATGTTTTCAGATTCTCTCGCGACGTTTGATGTGGTTGAGAGAATGTTTCAAACAATTTTTGATATTTACAGGGATATTTTTTCAATAATCGGCGTAAATTCAGTCGCATAATTACACTGATACTCTTTGTTCGATGTTGAAAAGGCGACTCAATAAAAATATGTTTGAATGAAAGATAAGAAAATGTTCCAATTCCACGACTTTATTGTTCAACTGCGTCGGAATTCAGGTCACCGACATCCAACTATAAAAATAGTATTTTGTATATTAAGAATGATTGAGTTTGTTCGTTTAATGAATTAAATTTCAATGATTTTTCTTCATGTCTCTATTCATTCAATGAAAAATGAAATGTGTCAATAGATTGAATGAATAAAAGAATGAAGTTTTAAAATGAAAATCCATTGAAGCTGAATTTATGAAGACAGCATTTTGAAGAATTATTCTTTATTCAATATGACACAGTTGCTCCAATCTCATTTATGACGTTCCATACTTTCCACGATGGAATTTTCTCTGTTCGAAACTCCGGTTTATTTTCGAGTACCACAAATGACCCTACAAAGACAATGCCGTTAGAGCTATAAGTTGGAGAAGAGTGGTGGACACATGGACACCTCATGTTTCTGCACAATTTTCTGTTGTGCAAGGAAATGTTGCCAGAGAAAAATTTTTCAAGACGATGCAGACTGAAGCAAACATATTGACAGCTTCAAGTTTTATCCAAACGTTGTGATGTGCTCGACTATCATGTTCGTACATTCGAATCAATTTTGTGTTTGGTAGCGTACATATTCCATCATTTGTACAGTTTATGTGCGAAGTCCGTGAGTAGCATGTGGAACATGTCATTGTCTGAAGGAAATTCGATAATTGGTAGGGAAATATATGGAAATTGGGAGAATTCGTTGTCGACAAGTAAATATTGGATAATTTTTGAGTACTCGTCAATAGTTAACGTTGTGTAAATATCAACAAATTCAACTGTGGTTGTGTTTACCTTCTTGTTTATTTCTGATGTACAGCTCATTCAAGAGGAACAAATAACTGTGAATATTAAATAAACCTTGTTGGGAACGAATATGTTTGTATTTCGCGTGAAATATCAATCGTCAGAGAACATTTACAAATGAATATCAATTCATTGCTAATGCTGAATTCATTTTAATGCGATTGATTCACTTTGTCCGAAATGAATTAATTACCAATAATTAATGATTTATTTACCATTTATGAATAAAAGGATTGAATGAACAAATTCTTTTCATCTTTCAATTTTGCAATAAAACGATTTAACATATTTTCAGTATCATTGCATGACGTAATTGAACATCATTCAGAGTATTATTCTATTGAATGTTAATAACTTTTTGTAATATTGAATTAACGAATTCGTGACGAATGAATAGTTAAACGAATACATTATTGATGAAGGTTCTCTATCACCTCTCAAATATAGAAAAGTTTGTCTTACATTATTCTGTTTCAGAAAAGGTCACACGAACTTTAGTAGAAGTTGCATTAGTGTTTTACTTTTACCGTATTGACATGTGTGATCTACATAAGTGTATTCAATGAATACAAACACTCATGTAACTGTTGCTGAAACTTTTATTAGAGACGAGCAGGTTTCGAACGTGTTGTAAATGCCCTATTTATGTTAATCAAGAATATGCAAATTGAATTTAAAACAAGAACTTTATATCAAAGTGATATTAACCAACATTATTGAAGACTAATCACAGTTGTGAGAATGTGTTTTTAATATATAAATTATGAAGTTTATGGTATTTAGGACATGGCGTTATCAATTTGACAATGAGAATTGACATGGTGGAATGTTCTCGCCAGAATTTTAGTTGAATAGCTGGCCACAAATAAATATCAAGATTGAAATTGTAGAGAAACTTCAGATTGGGATGAACTTGGTTGACAATATTGATAACCGAGGAGAATTGAGGTAAGACAATTGGAGAATATTGCCTACTTTCCATAAGAAATTTATGTCACCTTCATTGAAATTGAATTCCATTCGTGTAATATTCACATGTAGAAATCATACAATTCTGTTTTATATTTGATTTTCTGCAGAGAGAACTAAAGTGGTTGGAGTATCGTGCGTGATTCCAAAATTTATGAGAGAAAATAAGTCACTTCAGTGGGTTAAACTAGAATTGTTCACGTAGTGAAATTTATTGAATAACATAAGAGAAAGAAAAAAAAATTCAAAAAAACGAATAGTGAAGTTTTTCAATTGGTGTTACGATTGATTAATCTTGGCGTTGATTCACTTTGGCACTTTCATTTACCGAACTGGTAGAGAATATTTATCATTTTCTTGGTATAATATTTCAATCTGTATCACTCTCCGATTGTGTACAAATTCTGATGGAGAATACGATACCATATTTTATCAAAGTAATTGATTACCTCACACATTTATTGTCAATTGAACATGGGATTAGGCAAATGGTTGATTTTCCATGAAGTATTCCACTAAATCTAGCTGTAGCCGTACGCTCAAACCAATATGGCGTCGAGTACAATTAAGAATTCTACAATGGAATAACTTTTCAAATTACACCAAATAAATTTTGATTTATACTTTTTCATTAAAATATGAACGCGTTAATATTCAATCATGGAAGACATTTTTTAAATTATATCTTCCTACTGTTTAAAAAAAAATAGAGAAATTTCGTCATGAAGAGCTTTATTTCACACGTAGCATTGATAAGAACATAATAGAAATCACTTTCCCCCCTACCCCTCAAAAAAAGTAGCACACTTGGTTGAAACTTTGTATGATCATCTCCATTCATTAACCTCACAAGAATCCTCTTGACTGAGATTCCATGTAAAGTGCGAACATACATATTTTCCTTTTACTCAACCATCCAATTACATTCTCCAATAATGAAACATATGGCTCATACAAAAAAAAAATTACAAAACCCCATCCATATCCAAATGCAGCCCCAAAATTTCACATTGATTTATTTCGAATTCAGACCTATACACTTTTTATCCAATTAAATTTTTACCATTTCCCATTCCATTACCCACTTTGTGTTGATATCAAAACGTGAATTAATAAAAAATATATAAAAACCGAGGACATATATGTTTCCCTGAAGTTGATTACAAAAATAATATAAACAAAATTTATGACAATATCAAAATGAGAGTTTTTAGGTTATACATTTATTGTGCATCTATGGTGAAGTCAATGCAATAAAGCTTGAGGATACTAAAATTTTTATCATGTGAAAAGCCTTTTCAACAATATATGGAAGTAGTTGAGTATTGTTAAATTCAAGTTGCTCTCCAACTCATAACTACATACATAAATAAATATAATATACAAACATTCTACTTGGTAAACCCGAAATGATCGTACATGTGGGGTTCACCAATCCTGCTTGAAGCGATGGTAGAGCTTTGACGTGTACAATATACTCTACACCTGCCCATACATATACACCTATATACATACATATTATTATATATGTATACCTCTGCTCTGTCCTAGCTGTCGGGTGAAGACTTTATCAGGTTAACGGCTATGTGGCTATGGTGTGCCTGATCCCTGACGGCTTGGCAAGGACGGTTGGATTAACGGGTGAGGGGTATGACCCACCCACTCCACACTCCTTCCCCATATAGGGCACACTGATCTCTTTGTGAGGGTGTCACGCTGCTGACTCGACGTTGCTCTCAAACGCGTTTAAAAACCCAGTGAAAATAAAAAAGGATAATATAAAAAGACAGGAAAAAAGACGAAAAAAGTAAAGAACCAAGCGAAAATTCACAATTCCTGTCGAGCGAGTTCGCTTTAAAGGTAACTAATTTGATTCTCTGTATTCTCATTTATTTTTAATTGCAGTCGGTATTTGTTGGTGTTAGCGATGTGAAATCCTTTTGAACTATCATACGAGTTTATTAAATAATTTTTGTTACAGAGTTGATATTTATGTGGATGTTATGAAGATTTTTGATGGTTGATTTTCGTTGTTGCTTGATTTACCTTCGCCTTGAAAGGTTCTTGTTTGGATTATATATACGTGTGTTCAATGAACGTATATAGAGATATATAATCAGGAGTATATTTAAGTTAGAGTAGACATGGTATGGATATAATGCAGGATTAAATGTTGCGAGTAGCCCATTATTTGTGGATTAGAATCAGAGTGTGTGAGTGTGTGCATTCGAGTATGTATATGTTATGTCATGGTATATATTTTATACGTAGAATTCTACTGCTTCAAGATCATGTGCTTTAATGTATTAAATGCTTCTTTTGCAGTTTCCTGTACAATCCTGTTTACGTTGTGGATTACTTCAAGTTTAATAATAAATATTATGAAGTTATATTAATATACTTGCATGAGATAATTATTTCACATTTGATAATTGAAAATTATTTATTCAGAGGGAGATGTAAGAAAATATAATGGAGGAACAGAGTTATTGAAGAAATAATAGAAATAGTTCAGTTGAACATTAAATTGAAATATTATTTTCTTTGAGAAGGGAGCAAAGAAGATTCCTGAAATGTCCACTGTGGAATATCCTTTTATTATATTGCCTCTTTCAAGTTTAGTTTATTAAAGTGTCCTCTTTTTATTGTTGATTCTGTCATCCACGATATGAGCAAGTAGACAAAATTCTATTGTAAATATTAAAATATCAATTGTGAATATCAAATACTTTATAAAAATGTAATTTTTCATTCACGTTTGTTTTATCTCTGTGTTTTATAATATTTTTTAAAAAACGTTAACAAATTTAACATAATTATTTTTTATTTCAGTATTTTCAATTGTGTTGTGTGTGTGTTTGTTCCTGTTTCGAGTTTGCATTCACTCAATAACTGTCACTTAACAATTCGATTAATTATTCACAGTACTTGAGATTGTCCACTTTAATCAAAATTTGTTAATTAAAAGTTATTCACTCTAATTAAGAAATGCTAATGATCTCCATGGGGTGTATCTGTACAACTAGATAGTTCCAATACTCAATCAATTGTCAGTAATTTGGCAAACTGGAGGTAATATATATTGTCTTGGAACATTGCCGTTGGCAGTTGAGCATCAGATCTTTAACAGTTGAGTAAATCGATCGTTTGTAGTTGGAGAGAACAATGTGACAATCAGAACACTTGTTCCTTACATGTATAGATATATACACGTATGAAGGGGTGGTATTATATTTACGGGCAAAGATGTTGTATGGGTGGTAAAGTTCACCTCCTGATGCAGTATAGATATCAGCGGATTCAATAAGATAAGCCAATGACAATTTCCGTGTGTTACTCTTATGTTAGCCAATATATATATCGAGTAAACGAAACAATCTGGGAGGAAATTGGCCAATGGCAGGTACACAACTAAAGAGAGAACTTCTTAAATGAGGAAGAACAAAACAAAAAACGTGAGAGAAAAAAAATACGATAAAAGAAAAAAAGAAATAAAAATAAAGGTACATAGAGAAAAGTGGGAAATAAAGCAAAAAAACGAGGTGGATTTTCTCTCTGTTGGTGGATTTTGCTCACGTATATGCAGTATTATATGAAATAAAATTGATGGAATAAAATCTGGAAATAAATGAGCGATGACACAGAGACGTTTGTGAATATATACACCAATGCAGCCGATTTTATTTCAGTACATGATCCGATATCGTAGAGAGTTATCGGACAAATAATATACGGATGGCAACTGGGGAATTTTTAGTTCGTCTTTTGTACACGATGTCTAACTTTTGCATTGCACCATTCTACTTTTTTTTCTCCTCTCTATTTCTTTCATCTTATGGAATAATGCCAAAGTGTCGATCTATCGCTTCGTAAATTACTTTTGCCATCTTTTAAGAATCAAATTGGTGTGTGCGGATGGTTTTGCGTTTAAAAATTGTACTGAGTGAGCGAGTGTCTTTTTTTTCTCTCCATTTTCGCACTTGACATTCTTCGTATCGCTCTCTATGATAGTTTTTTTTTATTCTCTCATTATTATTATTATTATTATTATTATTGTTCCTTTTCCTTCTTCTGTTATTTTTCTTTTTTATTTATTTTTTTCTTATGCTTCAGTGAATAGTAATACACGCCAGCAAAATATAACTGCCGCACGATGTATGCAAACTAATGCAAAATTACGCCATACATTTTGTAGAATATATTATCATTTATCTTGTTATAAATTATATTTAATAGATTTGTTTTCTTCACTATTTTATTCGTATATTTTTGTAGTTTTTTTAATCAACTATTGTAACGAAGGAAAAATAAATGAAAGGGGTAACAGAGTATTTATTAAATAACAGTGGAAAAAAAAAATGGAGTAAACACGATTATTGAAATACGGCAACATCCGATGCATGAATGCGACTGATATTTTTTTTCTGTCTATATATAACCAATGAAAACAAAATAAAAATGTAGAAAGTGTAGTTCGGTTGATGGGTGTGGGAGAAAAAAAAGGGGTGAAACGAAAAATGTGGGGACAAGTTAGCTGTCAGAACTGAAGGGGAAATAGTGGATGTAAGTGAGGAAGTAACGGGAAAACACAGAGATACGGTAAAAAAAAGTTCCGACAGAAAAGTCACAAAATAAGTTTTCAGCCTGAGAGAACGGTAAAAAGCAGTTTTATTTCGTTTCCAACGACAATTCGACGTATATTATACAGTGGTCTTTTCATATTATACCTTACGTGTTGCAAAGAAGATGGAAATTATACAAAAATTGTCAAGTCGAATACGATATGAGATAATTCAAATGAAATATATAAAATGTTGGAATTAATAAAGACAAAGAAATAAAAGTGATATATGTGTACAATTGCTCCGACATAAATATTTCCATAGATAAAATGAGAAAACGTTGCACTGTCTCGTACTATAAAAATGTATCTTTATATACTTTTATATATATAAACATGTGGGAAATTCTCCTGGCATCAGCGATAAAAATACACCGTGTCAAGCCCGATGATTATGGTCGACAGAGCAGATATGAGGACAACAACTGCAACCTATCGACGATCTATTTCTTTTATATATCTATGTATAATATTCAATACATATACATTATATTCACATGTATACTCCCATATACGATCGGTACAACAATAAAATTTCGTGATGTATATTTTCATTTTTACATTTTCACAGTTACTCCATTTTAGAACGCACGCTTCGATTTATGCCACGTACATTGGTCGCACGTTCAGATTCTATCGGTCAAACTCATCGGTATTCATGTTTGATGGTAACAAAATTTCAATCGAGAGTACATAATATTTTATGTGGATGCATTTGGAATACCATGAATAAATGGATTTATATTGAGTGTTCATGATGTAACATTATATATTTAATGTATTTTATATCACATGAAAATTTAATTGATATTATACGAATATACATTACCCAAATTATCAGCGCGTGCAGTAACAAGGTGTAGACCAAGCACAAGGGACACGAGTATCACAGGCATGGTTGTTCGACACTGATGTAACTATTATTTTATTTGTTTTCGTGTATGCAATATTAGCCGCTTACAACGCTTCTCGAATTATCATCCAGATTTACCAGTGCAATTCATTTTGTTTAACTGAATGTTTTTCAGGAAAATAAAAAATTATCAAGTTTGACTGATATCAATGTGAATAAAAATAACAAGACGAGACAATTTTATTAGGATTAATAAGTTGATATGTTCAAGATGAATAAATGATGATCAAGCTTTGTTGGATTAATCATTGCAAACATATTCTCAGGCATTTCATATTTCACTGTTAAATTTTCGTCCATTTGTCCATTTGTACAATGTCGTACATTAACTCACTCAATCATTTTCTGTGTATGTGCAAGGATATATGTTGGAGTATTTGAGGGGGCGCGCATAACAATGAATATATTGTACACACGTTTATTGTGTTTATTATGTGTGGATGAATGAGAGCTGTATGTGTTGGTGTGCATTATCAAGTTCCGGAGATTGGATACCAAATGGTCCACGATTTAATTGATGTGAATCAATTTTTATCGCTGTTTTCATTTATCTTCATTCTTTGTTGTTTATCATCATTCCCCGTTCACTTTTGAATTTAGTGATGTGATTTTTATGAATTTTTTCGTTCTCTTATTTATTATTTCATCATCGAACACTTCATTGCACTGATTATGTTCATTTACACATCTTCATTATTGAACATTCACATAAAACCACTCAAATCTGTTTATCATCCAAAGATAAACATCACAAAAAAATAAACAAAATAATTCTACCACATTCTGTGTCTTGAAACGACCGAATAAAAAAATTGAAAATTAATAAACTGTCAAATTGTCATATTTAAATATTCATCAATCACAATTGACCAAAGATTTTATTTTTTATATCGCAATAAATTTTAATTTATTTGCAAATTTATTTTGTTAAATGTTGCATAAATAATTCATTATTTAATAGTTAAAGTGTCACAATATAAATTACGAGGGATGAAATTTTGTGGGAGTTGACAGTACGTGTGCGCACCGTATGGCAGCCGGTGAAAGACTGTTCGGGCGCCGGATCTTTCAAACCTGGCGACGCGTGACGTCACGTCTGTTGGGCACCAGCGCGCGCTGCAACGAGCAGAGTTGAAGCTAGAGCTGAATCTCGCTTTGCGGGTTCTTCGGCCTTGTTCTCATCTGTAACTACCGTACAAATACATTATTCCATTCTCTTCTTCTTCTCCCTTCAGGATAATGTAATTCTTCAAATAATTTATTCATCATTCATCTATAAATACGTTTATACATATCGATAATTATAATCGAATTATCTGATGGAATTCTGTCATTGTGAGATCGTTCATGTACATCAATCTCCTGTCACTTGAATCCTTCATAAATCTTATTATAAAATAAT
>JABMBR010012692.1:0-36441 GCA_018881525.1 Meteorus sp. PSUC_FEM 10030008 | reverse complement strand
ATTATTATTATTAATATTATCAACGATATTATTTGTATTTTTTCATTTACGAACAGCGTGGTACCAGTTTTCGATTCGTTTTTTTTCTTCTCATTAGTAATTTAAATTCATTAGGTCAATTGATTGAGTTTGATATTTTGTTATTCTTCTTCGAACCTTCCCGTCGAACAAATTATTCAAATTTCATTAACATATATTCCTGTATGTTGTCATAATATATGTTTATATATATTTATATATGTAGGATAATTTATTCTATTCGATTCAATCGAATGTGGTCGCCAGCGTAATGTCAATTAATCGATATACAATACATATATATTATTCATTCTCTATTTTTTACGTTTACTGTCTATAATTTTTTCACTTCAATATTTATAATGTGTACATGAACATCAATTAATGAAATCCAATGTCATACTACTGATTTCATAAAAAAAAGAAAAACACAACGACTTTGAGTGGTCTTTATCAGCAGCTCGTAATTGTTTTTGTCTTTTCAATACTTTTGCTTTTTTACTTTTATTGTTACATGATATATCGTGTTTACTAACTTCAATTAATACACTTACTTTCTGACAATATTTCAATAGATCTAGAGTCAGTCAATGATCTCTATATATTGGAATAAGAATAAAAAATCATAATAAAAATTGGGGAAAAAATTAAATAAACCATAAAGCAGTAGTATGGACAATTGAGGAGAATAATGTTACAGTATGGCTTTTAATGTCACATTTGGCACTGTATTAAAAGTCAAACTTGGATAATTAATTCTAGACATTAATTTGAACTGGGTCAATCTCATATAGTACGACGAATCAATTAAATAAAATATATGAATATATAAATGAAAAATGAAACACACATAGGTCGCTAGAACACTTAGACGGTGATTAATATCGAGCGAAACAATTCCTGACTCCCTCGTGTCTATATTTCCATTAATATTCTGATTAATTGATCTTGCGCTCTAATTGATTTTATTGTAGTTTTCCACCATCTGCTTTCCACGTTTGTTCTTCATATATATCATCTTTGATTCCCAAGAATAATCAGTTGAATCGCTCATGAAACACGGCCTATGTAAATTATTGTCATGGATTATTGCCAATTTTTTCATATCGAAGTTGTATTATGATCTGGTCTATTTTGTGATTGGACATTATGTGGCAGCGCTGCTAGCTCATTTCTACTTAGATGATTCACAATTCCAGCACCCAATGAATCACCAACTACATTCACTGACGTTCTGAATCGATCCCTGCAATCAAACATCAATTGAGAAGTAAGAAAAGATGGAGAGAAAATAATTGCTCAAATGTAAACTTGATACGATCAAAAATACTCACAATAACCAATCAATTGCAATTATAAGTGTTACATCTTTGGCTGGAAGTCCTACTGTATCTAATACCATCACCATGGTAACTAGACCAGCTTGAGGAATACCAGCAGCTCCAATACTTGCAGCGGTCGCAGTGATGCTAAACAAAATATTGAAAATGAAAAAAAAAGTTCTTGATATGTTTCACGTAATACTGGAGAAGGAAGTCGAATGAAATCAGAGATAAATCATAATCACCTCACTGCTGCTAGTTGACCAAATGTCAGGGAGACTTCACGAACTTGTGCGATGAATATAGCAGCAACAGCCTCATAAAGAGCCGTACCATCCATGTTGATGGTAGCACCAATAGGCATAACGAAACGTGCTACTCTTGAATCAATTCCATTACGTTCTTCCAAACATCCGATGGCGACTGGTAAAGTAGCAGAACTTGATGATGTACCAAACGCTGTAGCAACTGCTTGTGCCATATTTGATAGATATGTCACTGGATTTTTTTTCGTCAATAAAAAGAACATCAATGGTAGTAATATAAATCCATGAACGAAAAGTCCAATCAGTACAGTCATGAAATACAGTCCTAACTGGCCAAGAATTACTTCGAACGATTCCATTTCTATCACCTTCGAAGTTACCAGGAATAGAACACCAAGTGGTGAAAGCCTGTTGGAACATGAATTGATTATCCATAGGTCAATCATGATCATTGCTTCATTCTTACCAAATGACCCAATTGGTGATTATCATCATTGCAGACGACAAAGCTTCGAAGAAACCAAGAAGGGGTTTGCCAGGTGGGCCCATCTTGCCCAGAGTGATACCAAGAACCGTGGCAAATACAACAAGACCAAGAATATTCATTCCTGGTGTGTCCTCACTACTTATCTTCCATGTGTTGACGTCGTCTAGTTATATAAATGAAAACAAAATCGATCGTAAAATATTTTATTAATTCATATTGATTCATCGTATTTTCATTGAATAGTCAAGAAAATAAATGTACCAGATGGATTATCAGGTTGTCGAGTAAGTACGGTGCGATGCTGTGAAATGCAAGCCTGCACCAAATTGGGTGGAAACATATTCCTCACAAGATCCATCAAAGTATCGACAGTGGAAACATTTCGGCTTGTTCCACTACCTTCAAGTGTACTATTACCTTTACCATGCTTGCCTGGTTGAATAGTAATGACCAGAACGATACCTGTTTTATTGAATCAAAAATTAGGAATGAACAGCTTTTGTATCATCATCGGCCCTAATAGAGTTGAGCATTTTCGAACGGAATTAGACCTTGAATCCCTTCAAAACGAATGCGAATTGATGACAACAAAAGAACTTTGGTTGACAGAGACTACTCTATACATTCGAGGCACAATTTCCGTCATCATTTTTGAATACAATGGTTGAATTGTGCATGACAAAATATAAAGGAAAATATCAACTCGTTGAAGAGCAAATATGAAAACTCCATTTTCCGTACGAAATTGTTCTATTATATTCTACTAGAATCAATATTTAAAATATGACAGGAATTTATTGTTGTATTCACCCTCTATAACAGCACTAACTGTAGTCACCATATAATAAGTGATAGCTCGTGCACCAATTCTACCACTGAGTGAAAGGTCCAAAGACCCAATTGCCGATACCAAACTCGCAATAATCAATGGTAAAATCAAACTCTTGAGCATTCTGAGAAATAATTCGCCCACATAATTGACATACATTATTTCACGTTCAGGCCAACGAGTACTTCTGGTATTCCTCAAAATTAAACCGAGGACAATACCACCAATCACACCAGAAATTGTAAGGATTGTCAGAGCATTGTGACGTAAACATGATGCAACTCTTTGTCGACGATTTTCGGGCCTCTTGTCTGGTGATTGGATATAATATGTCGTTCTCTCTACCGTTGGTTTTGCTTGGGCCTCTCCACCCGATAACGGAGATCTGTCAAAGAGAAAAAGTTGAAAAAAAAACAACATACATGACACAATATTTTTACAAATTATGTCATATGTTAATTGAGAAATTATCAAGAGCGAAGTTGAACCTTAATACGCTTTTCGAATTAGGCAAATGTTACATAGTCGTGAATGTCTTCATCACATATAGGAAAATGCTTTCAAGAGTCAATGGCAATTGAATATCAACTGTTGCCTTTCTATTCACATTCAAGTGTAACTTTTTCAGTTGCATGCAGGTGGATATAACAATCAAGGGTATATACCTGATACGATTAGTCCATCTGACTTCATACATGACAATGGTCGTTTTGAAATATTGTTCAATTAAATTTATTATTTATAGTTTTCCTCTTCACTTGAACTGTCTCTGTTGTAATAGTACCAAGTTTAATGTACAATACACATCACAATTCTATGTTTACAATGTCCAGAATTTTCTGAGCAATTGTACTTGACTTTCGTTACATCATCAATTTTCATCTATTAATTAATTCTGATGAGAATTTCATTCATCACATTTTTGCGATCATTCATTTTATATAGATGATGAAGAAAAACGTTCATTTGATGCATGAGCATGAAGATAATTTTGAAAAGTTTTGAATGCAAGATAGAAGTAATTGTCTATTTCTTTTTTCAAGATGTGAATGGATGAGATTAATTTTTTTTTTTTCACTGTGCTCGTGATGCTGATAATCGTGAATTAAATGTGTGGGAGTATAAATGAAAAGGGCTCATATACACATATTCATATTCATATGATAGATTGTGTACATATATATGTATTGACGGACGCACACATGCAGACACCAACAGGATATGACGATGCGCCAGCGGTGAATTCGTTGTGATGTCGCACGAACGATTACACGTGTAGGTGCTCGTTTAACGGGTGCTCAGTGACACATATTAATGTTGCACTCGAGGCTCGCGTAATGTTAAGTCGTGAATAGGGACGCAAAAAAGGGGTATTGACAATTAATATGACAATTAATCAGGAATGCATCGTTATATGGCAAATGGATTCATTTGTCAATGTCGATTAATTGGTTTACGGATTATTTCGTCTATCATTTGTTGGAGTAATTTTGCACATTTCAGCATTTATTCAAGATCGAGAAATTGATTTAATAGAGAAATGAAACTCTCCTACGATCGTGCATATATATAAAAAAATCACACATGTGAATCATGAATAAATAATTCTGTATTGAACCTTGAATATAAACGCAGCCTTGAATAGACCTTCTCGATAAAAATTGTCGAAACATTTTAGTGGAACAAACAATAGAAAAAAAAAAGAAAAAGTGAAGGGAAAAACTATTTTGAAAACAATTTGAATTGCAAATCATTACGAAACTGGAAAAAAAAATTATGAGATTAAATCAACAGTTTACGTGGGATATCATTAGATAAACGTTTAAACAATTTTGATGGTCTATAAATTTTAATTGCAAATCAAATGACATTCTCAAATAACTCAACCGTTACAGACTATCAATGTTTCGGTATGGAGTAGAACTTCATGATCGATACTTTGATCAATTTAGTGATTTTATGGAAAATAAAATTTTGAATATCATAAAAACAATTTTATTTATCGCTAGTTAATCAATTCCGTTGGAAATTTATTCTCGTTATTCATTCGAATACATGAAACATTGAATGGAATGGTGGAGTAAACACATATTAGATAACAATTGAATCGAATTGAATTAGATTGGATCGAATTATAGGAGAGTGCGGCAGAATGTGAGGATATGAGTAATCCCGTAGTAGCATTCATTGTTCTCGCATCATTGGAGGAATAAAAAATTAAGAGAAGAAAAAAAAACAACATTCATGTACATATATTACACGTGAATTTTATTGATGTGTGATGAATAGTATTGAAAAAATTAATCTGGAATTCGGCAATGCATCAATTCAATACGCCTGCCAATAGGATCAAAACAAATTCCATGTTCCCAATTCGTTACCATACCAAATCCCCCATTGAAAAATTTTTTGTCTCTCCCGTAATTGGATTCAAATGGAATTAACAAAACAGCCAATTATTTCATATCCCTATTCAATTGTACTGAGCAGTAATTCCAAACTTTATATTCAATTCACGGAGAGGAAAAAGTTTCTCTTAATCCATTCAAAATTAGGTCGACCTAATTTCGTCAACAATAGAAAAATAACCAGTTCCACAATATTCTGAATAGAGAACATTCAACTAGAGATGAGCAGATGCTTTTGATTTAATTGACTGGAAAAATCAACTCGACAACAAATTCATGTGACTTGTTTATAACTTTTCTGTAACATTAGGTGCTAACTTCAATTGATATTCGAAACAGTACAAACAAATACTTTTCACCTGTTGATAAATGAATAAAAAATGTGAAATATTACTCAACAATGTATGGGCTGATTAATTTATGTCACGTCTCAATCAACATCAGACTTTATGAATTATTCATCATCTATAATTGATATATTCCATTTCCTCAGTGTTTACAAGCATGAATGTAATTTATCTGTGTTCATGATTATTCATTGCCATGAACATGGCTCTCTATCAACATAACAAGCATGAAACCGAAAGAGATTCACATACATTTATCACCAAAATATTGTCATAAATCCCCGCTGTATATTCCACAATTAAAATCAAACCAATGAAATAATGTTCACTTACAATTCAGAAGCAACGTCCATCTTCTTTTGATTTGATCTAGGATGTAAAAGTTTCAGTGTCGATCAAGGGTGGAGGGAGCTCCACTTCTAATTCCCGTTCACATGGACCTCACTTCCGGTGTGGCGGAAGCAGAGCGGCGCGTCAGAAAAACGGCTCCCCAACAAGGGACCGAAGTGCGATGCGTCGTTGTATAAAACAGCTCGATGTGTAAAACAGAATTAAAAGAAAAAAAAAAAAGAAAGGACAGAGAAGAAGACACACACGTACACACACTAAACAAATGCAAATTGCCTAAACCATTCAACTTCAATTATCACCACTTGTTGGTGTTTATTGTATTATTACTCTGCTTTGTTTTGTCTTTTACTTCCCTCTATTTTCTACCTTTTTATTTTTTTCTTTCGATTATGATTTGCATGGAAAATTGTCAACACTCGCGTTACCAACAGGGGCCCACCCTAGTTGGTATGATTAGCTATTATACTGTCGATGGAGATGAAAAATGAGCGGCGATTCCACGTTCACCGACAAGAGAGGATGTGTGCTGATGGGTGCTCTCAATCTATGCCACCTTGGGTGGTATAGCTGTATTAGCTTATGGACGATACTGTGCTCTCGCTATACTTCCCCCTACGACGATCCCTTCCTGCCTCGTCGTGCTATCATAATGTCACAAATACTCGGGTAGTGTTCAACCATTAGTGTAGGGATCAGATCAGCTATATACTGATGCTGATGATGAAGCTAGAGTATATTGCAATGTTGGTTACTTGCCATTGTTCCGATTGTTTCTCGCCCCGAATTAATCTCTCTGATGATAGGTAGGTTAATAATTAATTAATTGACACAATCATATCATTCCTTTATGAAGTGTATGGTACGAGCTTGAATATTTCATAATTTAAATTTTATATTTTATTTATTCATTTGAAAATTCATTTTTCTTTCACTGACAACGTCACTTGTTTTTCTTTCTCATATCGAGGACAATCGTTTCTGACATCATTTAAAAATTTTGCCTTTCATATATAAAATCGGTTTAATAAAAGAAAGCAAAAAAAAATGCGGAGGAAAAAATGAATAAAACGTGGAAGAGAATGAGAAAAAAAAAGCCTCTCATGTACTATTCTTCTTTTCACTCTCCACTCTTTTCCATTTATTCCTGTTTTGTTTCAACTTTCCGGCAAGTGGAAAAGCTTTTAAGGACTGCGTACACACAAACGTGAGAATTTCATTTTTTATTTTGTTCTTGACCAACAGATATAGGATCTGGGTTATCGTTTTTTTTTATTTCTCTCAACATTATTTTCATTTTAGCTTTTTCTCTCATCACGAACTTTAGGTGGGATAATGCAGCGGTAGGGTTATCATGGAACTTATACTCTCCAATTCAAAAAAATGATCAATACAGATTAGAAATGTTTAGAGCAGCTCATAAATTGCTATGAGATTTCATTCAAAGTCAATCACGATCTGCTGATTGAAAATTGAAAATAGCAGAGATACGTTTTTTTCAGTCAATAAATAAACACAAACACATATCCATTATTACTGAATTCGATTTTGGAATGTGATAGATAAAATGGAGATTAAACCGGATAGAGAGATTGACCTAAATTGATGATCGAAGATCGATGAGGAACAGTGAAGGAAATTGGTAGCAAAGGGGCCACGTCGGGAGCTTTTCCGGTTCGCACAGAAATGCGCTTTCGCATCGCGTCCATATATATCACATCAATACATGTATATATATATATATATACTAGAACGCTTGAGGGACGCGCGCTCGGTTCGTCAAGGAGTCCTCATTCAAGTTCTATGTGCATACATACTATATACACATACTCATCACTGAATATCGAATAGTGATTGTCACCATTACCAGAATAAAAGCACTTGTTACAATGTACGCGACAATTTCACCCCATTGTCTCCATGAATCATTTCACACTAAACAACAAAATAAAAAAAATAACAATTGAATCCCTTAATGAATTTCCCAATCACGACAAACATTGTTTGCAAACGTTTAACAATGTCAAAATGATTCCAATCCCAATAGAATTGAAATTCAACTCTAAACGAATGTTTTCATTTATATTCTCCGTTATTTACATTTGTATTTCATTGGAAAAAAAATAAAATCGGTATGGAACACGAACGATGACTGATAAACCACCGCGAATGGCAATGTATAGACACATAAACTAGCAATCATGCAGCGTGTGTACTACTGATCGGTTTATTGCGACAATATATAATATTTACGTTCAACTAATAAAGTCAGAATAAAAAGTGAAATGTTAAAGAACGTTGATTTTATACGTGAATATAAATAAACATGGATGTATATAATTAAATTTTTAATTGATTTCAAAAAGTTGTATATACGATTTAAAATTTTACCAGCTCCATGATCTCTCGACTTATCTCTTAATTCCACTTCATTTAACTCTTCCTGTGAGCTCGCGTGTCACTGCACATCGGGAACCCACCCTCGTCTGTCTCACTCTTTTACTCTCACTCACCCATTTCTTTTTCCTGTCTTCATATTTATCAGTATATACATACATATATTAATATTTTCTATGTACTATCATCATTATCATTATCATCATATCATCATCAATCTTGACCCAAGAACCGTATGCGAATGTTAAAGGAAAAAGGTTTATGTGTCAAACGTATAAAGAACAAAGTGTGAGAAATCGAGACAAAGTCACTGAGTGACAGTGTCACCCCTGTATAAACGTTTCCCTTCCTTTTAATATCCTCTTAGAGAAAGAAAAACAAAGCGTAACGCACCCTCGTCAACCTCCTTGACCGTTTCAAATCTATGAGAATCCACTTGGAAATAGTGGAAAGAATGAGTAATGAAATAAATAATTAATTATTTATATTTGATTTTATTAATGAAAATATCTGTTTTGATATTTGTCAAGGAGGTGCGTATTATCTAATGTGTATGTATACATATGGATTTAGATATATATCTTGATACATATTTATATTCATATGTATAAACAAAACAATGATTGTGACGACGAAAAGAAATCGGAAAGGCACCTTCGCGCGAGCACGCCACGAACACTTGTGGCGTGATAGCTTCAGACGCGAGAGACTCTGCCACCCGGCAGTAGCAAAAGCGGAGGTGGTGGCGGTGGCTGTGAATATAGTGTTGCCGTGGTGAGGCTGCGTGGAGATGGACTGTAATACTATGTGCGCGCCTTTTTTCTTTTCTTTTTTTTTTCCGTCATTCTTTCGTCATAAATATGACCCAGTACGTCTACTTGCTGATAATTTATAACTCAATCACAATCACAATTGACGGTGAATAATTTTGAAAGCCATACAATAAATGACCTAATACTTCTCATCGTTTACATTATTTTTATAGGTATATATATAGATGAAATTGTTCCTTTGTTGGTACACTTAACATTGATCTATTTTCACAATCAAAGGAAAACTCTGGCGGATATTATAGGGTGAATGTTGAGGAAATGAACGATCCATTCGAAGGATGGAATAAAAATATATGCGAATATGATGGGGAAATATCTGTGATTTTTTTTTGTCCTTTTATGGTCATTAAAATACGATCAGTTGCTTTGGAGAATTGTCACTTTTGTAAACATTTGGGATTTGTGATAAGTGTCCTCGATTTTTCATTTCAATACCTTTGCAATTCGTGTCAATTTTAACGAGTTGCTGTTCACACATAAACCCTTTCGTACTTCGCACATTCTTTTCATCCTAGAATCATAAATGTCGTCATTCTTACGTTAACAATTGTGTAGTTCATATGTTTAAACGTTTATGCATGCATACATGTGCAAAGATATTTGTAGATGTTGATGCTGCATCAAAGAAATGATCAATCGGTTGAAGTGCACTGGGCAAACGATGGAATAAAAATTTACGTAAGTTTTTTCCACCTCAATTTCCTGAATATATTGAACGTTGTCATAAATGAAATCGGAATGAATTGAGATGTTCATGGAAAAAACGATCACAGAAAGTTGTGTATATGAAGAAAATGGAAAAGGAGAAAAATATTTGTACACAACGCTCGGGCTTTTATGTGTACACGCAACAAGCGGCCTCAGCTTCTCTCGTATCCATGACAACGCACGGTTCCCTAAGGACTTTATATCTTCCCGCACAAATTATTGTGAGATTCGTATCACTGCATATTTTTCTTCCTTGTTTTTTCTGTCAGTACCAGCCATCATTGTATTCAGCTATGAGCTCTTCATTCCACCACGAACGGAAATAATAAACAAAAAATAATAAATACAAATATCGTGGAAATAATAATGTTACGAGTAAAAAAAATAAGATGGGAAATGAAAATCTGTGCAAATATCAACCAGCACATTCAATCAAGATCGATTTTATTTCTATCCTGACTGCTATATAGTTCTAACAGTAACAGTACCGTATTTATTATTCATCATTGTAATAAAAAACTGCAATATAAAATGATGCCATCAATTAGTGAATTAATTGTCATATCTAAATGTGCAGATGGATGAAAACGATAACATGCTGATCGTGAAAAAATTACGCAAAGTTATGTAACAAAATGAGAATTCTAGGATAGTAATCACTTGACGTACGAACAATGCACACAAATATAATGAGACTTTCATTAAAATAAGATTGCAAAGGGAGAAAAATTTCATGAAAATTCAAAATTTTCAATGATGGTGGAATTTAGTAATGCTGTCTTTGAATAATTTATTCTTCCGAATTTACAATCAAATGGTTGATATTTATCATTCAATGAGACTGGAAATTTCGTTTCATTTATATTGATTATAAGTACTTCAATCATCGTCCTAGAGAATTTGGATCAGATGTCTTGGAATGAGTGGGTGTGAATGGAAAATGAACAGGGGTGAAACAATCATTTGAAATGCTAAACGCTGAAGTAAATTCATATTGTGACAGAGGAGAATACTCGTGGGATCAATAATCTCATCATTTGCAAATGCATCGATGGCCGCCATTCTGATTCTCGCAGTTCATTTCTCAACCTGAAAATCCTGATGGGGGTCAATGAGTTCCACTATTAACACTCGCAGTATACATGTGCCCCCCCGAAACATTCATGTTCATAACTTCGGATATAGTTCAGAAACTCGACCAATATTTAACTATACAATATTAATTTTCTTCCTTAAACTCATTACAATTTGATATAAATGAATAATGAATGATCCTACACCGAATAATTTGGATGTATTACAATTTCCACGACTAATGAGATACTTCAGTTTCTTGAGTTAACCGAGAATATTCATTTTTAAGTTGAAAATTCAAAGCCGCTGGTGCAACCGCGCTCAGCCAACTCACCAATTTATTTTTGCTACAAAAAATCACACATTCAAATTAAAGTCCATATATGAATGACAGTATACATATACCATAGCTCACCTCTTTGATGTGTTTTGAATTAATTCCTTTGACATGCATGGATGAAGTTGTAGAAATGTTTTACCCAAAATTGGATGAATTGTTTGAGACAATTCATTGTAGTTCAAACGACCATGATGTACGAGTCTCTGTGCTAAATCCACGCTCACCAGATTAACTCCTGGAAAATCTATGAAATTCAAATAACATTAGATGAATATCAAGAATTGCGAAGAGAGACATTCAATCACACAGACATTAGATTTGATTATAGTTGTTAACAGAGATATACATCTGTCCCTCATGACTAATCTGTTGCGCATTTTCTTCTGATCGATTTTCAAACCTCAAGGATAGACACAAACCTAAAGTCTTCATAACCCTCCTATTTCCGATTTATTACTCCCCCTCTCTGTTCCCAGATCCCACCTCCCTCTGTATCTCGTTCTCTTTCTCCTTCTCTCAGCCATTTTCAGCCTACGTATGACTTCTTAGCCCCATTTTTAAACCTATGACTCGACAATCGTACGAACAATTCTCGCGCGTTCATAACACAGTGAATGCATTCATGGATTAAGGTCTAGTAGCGATTACACCTATTTCCGGCGGAACTATGATAGTAGAAGAACGTGAAAAATTTTTTTTATTGTTTAAATTTACCGCATACACTTACCTGACAAGTAGCCATTGAATAATAATATTGGTACGCAATAGCTCATTGACCACAATACGTGATGTTCAATAATAAGTGGCATTTCACGATTTTCACTAGCTTCAAATTGATCCTTGACCTCGCTCATCTCATATGATACATCATCCGAATTGTCGTTAAATTTATCGTCACCATCAACAGCCAAGTAACTATCACTTACAAAGGTCTTGACTTGACGCGATAAATAGGCTTGTCCAGGTATCTCCTAAATTAAAAACGAATCAACTTCAAATACTATGATGATTATAATGTCATTAAGATAACATTGGGGACAATTGTTCATCACGGTATCCTATTCAATTAGCATGTAATTCACCGTAATGAGGAATCAATGTATGTTATGTATGTAAATGCATCTGTATCTGTCTGCATGTGATTGCGTGTGCGTATGCAGAGTGCAATTCCCGGCCAGGAGTCATTCCTCTATCGATCGGTAAGCGGCTATACCTTGTCACCGTGGAAATGCCAGCTGTCCGAAATTTCATCTGAAAGTCCAACCAAACTTTTCGCATTCTCAACAAACTCTTCCCACGTGATTGTTCCAAGACCGTCCATTCTATGTTTACTTTACTTTGATTCAAGTTGTTTTACAGCGATACAGTAGCCCTGCGAGAAGGAATTCCATTCATTACTATATATACACCATAAAAATGTTAATTTCGCAATAAAGACCAATTGTTGTATTGATAAAATAAAAATTGGAAACAAAAAGGAATGAATGTGAGTATGCAGAAACGATTAATTAATTATGGGAACTGGATTACTTCATTGCATATTAGCATTATGCGAGAATTTTTCTCTTTTTTTTCTCATTTAAATTTGCCATTTGAGTTTAGGTGGGGAATATATATCGATTCCAGGAGAAAAATGAATGAGGGGAAGCTGTTCACCCAGGAGAACAGCCAGTATCTCCCTTCTCCCTTGTGCTCCCCTCGGACCCCTCGACGCCACGTCAATTGTCGGCTATTTCACGTCGACCAGACTCGTACAATTTCGGTTAGCATCGTATCTCCCCCACTCAAGCTTATCACCCACATCCGTGTGCATTGTGTTTGACACTACGTTAGTATTGTACATTCACATATACATTTTTTCAAGTATATACGTATTGCACGTCAACCAATAGCACAACGCAATTTCAAACAGGGACGTGCCAATAAATAAAAGAAAAAGATATTCTGTACGTTGAAATAAATTGTTGCATGCATGAAATATGCAGAATTAGTATGGTATCAAACCAATAAAATTGTTTGAGGATTTATCATAAATATGTAGAAAAAAAATTCGATGGAAAAAATTTCAGCGCTTCGATAAAAATTCACTGATCGTCTACGGTTGACCAAGGAAAAAATGAGTTAATTTATTGTATAACGCACATTTGTAGATGTGGAACGAGCAAATTCGTGACTATTATCCTACCGCATATAGCGTCAAGAGATCAAACGAATGGAAGTAGGAAAATGATGAAAACAAATAATTTATTTCAATAATAAAAAGAAAAAGCTGTATAAGAATATACCTATTATTATTACTCGTTATGTGAGGGGTTCAAGGACGCCTCATATGTGCCCGCGCCTGGCCGCCTTGAAATTAAATTGCGCGCGCACGATGATGCGCGATTATATGCGCAGACGATATTGTATATAAAATGCCCGGTTTTTGGGACGCCATGTATAAGCAACGCGCGTGTTTGCTGTGATTATACACTTTGCTTTCCTATCGGTGCATTCTCTCTACTCCACTCGTCCCTCAACCAGTTCATTTGTGTTCAGTTGCCAATATATACATGCACACATATATATATACGCATATACAAAAACTAAAAAGAAGTCAGAAACCAAATAAAACGAGAATCAACGTGTACAGAACTGTGGCGCTTGCGTCGCTACTCTTCACCACACGACAACATCGGACAGTATCGAAGGGGAATATACAAATCGACAGCCAACAGCAGCGCAGTAAAACAGCAGAAGAGGGGAAAGTTGGTTGTGTGTGCAGCGGCGTCGAATAGTATATATGCCGTGGGGGGTGGTATACGAGAGACGAGCGGCAGCGCGGTGAAGTAAGGTGCGACGACAAAGTGAAGTGATCGAGAGAAGCAGCAGGCAAATATTCTCTCAGTTTTTATTTTTTTTTCCACGAATATACACATACAATTACTATTCATATACAATTAACAATCAAATTCATTCTTGGAGCGAGTAAAAAATATTCAACATTAGTTCATATTCATAAACACCATATACATCTCCAATTTGATGTTCGACTATCAGGTGGTGAAATATTTGTTTACGACGTGAACACACGGATTACAAGTAAATATATCATCGTTTCGTCAAATGAATAAACTTTCGTGTGTATAACCTCAAGGAGAAAGACAGAAGAGGAGACAGGTAGAGCACAACCGTGCAGAAACGTGGGATAACATTGAAGTTTGAGCCTAGGACCCAACATTGATAGTCCATATCGCTCTATCGCTCTCTCACTCTGACAGTATTCAGAGCGTCACAAGGAGCAACAACTAGTCTCTATCATCGTCATCAGCACCGCTCTGTCGCCGTCGTCATTGTGCGATGACGACGCGCGCTTGTCCAGCGGATTTGAGCCCGCAACCGAAACCATGAGGAACATAGCTACTGGCTGAGGTGTATGTGTGTATGAGGGAGCGAAAGCGATACAGAGAGAGTGAGCGAGAGATAAAGACTCAGCAGAAAGAAAAAGATAGAGGTAGAAAGAGAGAGAGAGGGAGCAAGAGAGCGAGAACAGACAGGACTGGTGCGACAACGTACCTGTAACGCGTGTGTATATTCTGAACAAAATTCCTCGTCTTTCCCCATGTAAATTGAATATTAATTTTCCCACCATAAACGAGTATATATTGAAGTGCACAACTTCCATTGACAAACTATTTCAATCCTTAAAGTGAAGGATTTACTCGAAAGTTACCTCCCCCCAATTTTCAAATTATCATCATTATTATTACCATTACCATTATTTTTCCGTGTCGCCTCCGCCTTTCCTCTCTTCCCTCTGTTGGGAGACGTAGTACTCCTATCAGACGTTTACTGGCCCTCGCGCCATTCGGACTATTGTGCTTACACTGGAGAGATTGACAAGTTCACAACGATGTACGCAAAGGGAAAGGGATCGGCAGTGCCCTCAGACAGTCAAGCGAGAGAAAAGTATGTATTTTATTTATTGAGTCGAAATATTTGATTAGTGTATTTTATAAGAGATTCTACTTGTACATTGCAGTCAGTTACTCCAAAAATAAGTTTTCGAATCAGTTGTGTTTACGAAGATGTATGTGCATGTGTTGGTGTGTGTATGTGTGTACGGTCGTACGTGATGTTCGTATTTGTTGTCAGGGTGAGTGCCGGGCATGATCTTACACGTTGTTATTACTCGGCGCACACGCGTGTCATATTATCAATACATTATTCATATTTGACTCGTTGAGTGATAAATTTGAAATTAGGCTGGAATGTAAAATACGTTAACGAATGTCTTGATCATAGACTTTCTCATATAACGTTGCGGATCTAATGGAAACGTGATAGATGTAACGTTGTCGACACATTCATATCCCTATAATTTATATGAATTGTTGGAGCGGAGATGTATACACGTGACAATCGAGCGGGATTGAGCACCTCTGGGTACGTTCCAGATAACCAACTACTAGTCCCTTTCTCCGTGTCCTCTCTTTCTCACGCAAATTGTTCACGTTGTTTTCGCCTTCTTCGTTAGTTTGCCAACGACGTATATTCCCGTGTGCCCCGTTCCAACCATGAGATTCCGTTAGAAATGACGCTGGGTCGTTGACACTCGGCCGATTAAATGCACTTGAAGCAGAGCGGAAATTATTGGATGTTTTACCATGAATTCATAATTGCCAACAGCGCATATCGACCTTTCATTCACTTCCATATACACACATGCGTATACATATTACATGGCTATTACTCATTTGTCAGTCACTTTAGAAATTCAACCGTGATTTCTGTGTGTTTCAGATTAGCTCTCTATGTTTATGAATACTTACTACATGTTGGCGCACAAAAAGCAGCACAAACTTTCTTGTCGGAGGTAAATGAATTAACTTTGAGTTACGAACATTCTCTACGATATGTTTCCATCGTCCTATTATCCGCAGATTTTCATTTTACATATATTTTCATCATATTCTAGATTCGATGGGAAAAAAATATAACACTTGGCGAGCCACCTGGATTTTTGCACTCCTGGTGGTGGTAAGTTGAATATTGTTCATGACATTTTATCAGCTGATATCTCATTGAAAACATCTATTCCAAATGTTTGGTAAGAAATAATTATATGAAATTATGATTTGCAGTGTATTTTGGGATTTATACTGTGCGGCACCTGAAAGACGTGACTCATGTGAACACAGTAGCGAGGCCAAAGCTTTCCACGACTATGTAAGTATATTCTTCCAGATTTTCTATTAATTCGATAGCCTGTATCTCAAAAGAAAACCGAAGAAAGGTTTACATAAAACTGTCCCCAACTGCATGGAAGACTAATGGCTCCTACATTTTCTAGGGATTTGTAAACAGTGGTTATGGCGTGAATGGAATTACTCACGTAAGTACAGTCTTTCTAATCCGTGCTTATCATTTTCCTCCCTCCATCAGCATTCGTAGCAACCCTTATTTCCGTCTCAATTAACTGTACCTATTATGTCGAGTTTAATGTTTCATTTGCTTTATTAACATTAATGAGAAATGAGATCATCGATCGTTGATTCTTCCGAATGCATGTGGTTGAATATAATGATGACCTTTTCGACCTGGTTGAAAATTCGACGAGGTATAGGATAATTAGTCGATCTTTTTCGACAATATCAGCCCCATTCTGCCCTTTTTTTCTCTTTATTTTTATTATATCGATGCTAGAAAACATTGCAATAGCATAATCGACCAATTATTACAGAATGCTGGTGCTGCACCATCACCACTCGGGCAGATGCCACCCAACGATGGCATGCCTGGTGGCCCAATGCCCCCTGGATTCTTTCCAGTAAGTTATTAAAAACTCTATTTTTGAAATCTCATAATCTTCTTCACATATATTCTATTCTTTGCATTTTTCATCTATTCAACGCAAGTGAATATATTCCAAATATATCATGTGATGAATCAAATTATTTTATCACAATTATTCAAAACAAAAAAGGTTCCAACTCAACACTTCAATATTTCATATTTCTCATACACGATACGAAATTATGTTTCATTCAAGAAAATCAAATCAATACTCGTCATATCATTGTCATGAACAGGTATCACCGCATCATTGTTGATCAGCATTTCACCAAATGGGATACACATATCAAATTGAACAAACAGATCGAAAGCTTTATTCATATCTCATACGGTGCACGTTATATTTAATACATATAAATGTGAATGTGATGTAATTATGGGCCGCGCAATGTGGATCAGAAAAATCTTCACAGACTGATATTGAAATATTTTCCAAAATTGTAGTTATATTCTAATTGGGTTAACTGAATTAACTATAATCATGTATTATTCCTTCACATACTTCCACATTTAGTTATATATACATAAATACACGTGTATGTATATTCATAGATAGAGTTACACTTGATTCAAACTATCATTCATAAGGAGTTGTTTATATTGCTTGGATAACGTTTAAATTTTTAGCATATAGAATATAAATTTCAAATTATTTCTCCCAGATGGGCTATGATTCTTCATAATTCTCACAAAATGTTTTAAATGATAAAAATTCCCAGGTTTATTGACAAATCACAACTAGTGCTCTATAGGGCAGGCTGTAGATAAATTATAGTACTGAAAATATTCAACTTATGTTTGCATTGGAATTTTAGACCGAAATCGCACTGGAGATGATAAATATCGGGCTGGTTTTGAAACAAGTGTAAATATTCCAAAAAGTCTTGTGCTTGACAAAATTTATTGTTGGACTGATTCCTTCCAATTCATTTATCTCTGCTATATGTAATCAATCATTATATGTGCGCTCGTTAAATTCTCACTTTACTATTTATATTTTGGCTATATAAAAATTTAGAATTCTACTTCTTTCCCGTTTTTATTTTCATTCAAAATTCCAAAAGAATTATAACGTTATTTTCTTAGTCACTAGTATCGTATTATCACACAATAGCATTTGTAGAAGCAAATACCTGTGCAATAATCGTGTTCAATTTTCAATCAACACTATAATTTGTGTACTCAGCCTCCCTAGAGATCAATTAGAATCAATCGATGTAAAATTAAATAAATTAAAAATTTTCCTAATGGCTGAAATGGGTAAATAGAAGAATAGTGTATTGTTGACAGGATTTGCAAACTCATATAAATTTTCATATGTATATATACAATATTGCTTGCTCGGTTCTTTTCATGAAAGGTCAGCAAAATGTACAGTTACAAACCACCTAATGAATACAATAATAGATTTGACCTCATTTAACTGTGCATTTTCTGAGTTGTCCATGTCCATTATAGCGAGACAGTGCATCGAAAGAAGAAAAATTCTCCATCACATTATTCGTATGCAGTTCCTCGCTATTAACTAGTCTATCCATGTAAATGTAATGGTTGAAAACTCTTGTGTCCAATGAATCAATATATATATATATCCATAGCGGCGGATACCTTGTTGCAAGACAATTTTTTTGAAAAAATTTTTATACTCTCTATTTCAATGCCAGGTGATTTTTGATTGATACTCCACCTTTTCGTTTATATCTTGCAAGTTGGTTATCTCAATTGATACATGTATGTTTTTAACACTTAGCATAAATTTTCGGAGGAACGAAAATTTTTTACCAATGAACTCTTAACACCAATCATTATTCTCCAAAGATAAAAAAAGCCTTCTAGTATATAGTTGTTGCCTGGATCGCAGTGTTGCTACATGTCTGTCGTTTGCGTTGCTTGTTGCAGAACAACTCGACAATGCGACCATCTCCGCCCACACACCCCTCATCACAGCCATCCCCCCAGCACCCCCAGCCACCCCCGCCCCCACACTCGCAGATGATGTCCACTCAGGTAAGCCTCATTCAACACATACACTTCATCACTTGTCATTATCCAATGCACATATATACACTAACAATTTTATGTTTTTCAAACACGCTTATTTCCTGTTATTCACATACATATGTACTTACACATTGTTATTTGTTCCATGTCTTCCCGTGTTATGTTCATCAATCTGTTTGTTGTGAAATGGATTGGATAAAATGAGTAATGGTCAACTATGGATTTTATTTTTTTTCACATTTGACTACGATGTTTTAACAATTCCATTCACTAATAGACGATTGATTCATGTTGCACGCTAATTCTTACGTTACACGTTATGTTTGTTCCTTTATCGTTTGGTTTGTTTCTGTTTTACTTGGTTCTGACATACTAGATTATTGTCATCTGAATTATTACACCGCGTGTACACTATTTAGAATAATGCTGATAAAGGTAAGATATCTAATACGGCTTCTGTGCATTGAACGGCTGGTAATATCCACCGGTCGAACTGTACCACGCTTAAACATTAATTTCAAAGTCTGGTTTTAAGGTAAGACTGGAACTTGAAAACAGTTTCAGCGATAATTATGTTTTTTCTGTGCATTGTTCGATAACCACAACAATTTTTTCGCATCTTGATTCCCGTACGTCACCCCCCTCTGTTTCTTGCGATATTTTTGATCTTCCGCCTGTTTTCTTTCACTCATTATTTTTATTATCATTCTTATATTACGAAATAATATGATATTACCGAAATGTATATTTGATACTTAGTTGCATTTTCTCATGTAGAGATCCTTTGCCCTGAAAAAAAAAGACGCGAGTGAGAATATAACAATAACATCAACGGAACAATCATGAAACTATTTCTCCAGATACGCGAATAATTGCACAATTTCGCCAACTAATGAAATAATGAAAAATTATTTTAATGTCTAATGTAGGTGTATTGAAAAATGAACAGAATTCCTCAATTGTTGTTACTTGTTGCAGTTTATGGGACCGAGATATCCTGCGGGACCTAGACCAGGAGTTCGTATGCCACAAATGGGAAATGATTTCAACGGGGTATATAAAAATACGATTCAATTGTTTTTTTATCCTTTGTACATCAAATAATTCGGAAATTAATCGTTTCTGTTTTTCATTAATTTCAGCCTCCAGGACAACCAATGATGCCAAATAGTATGGATCCCACAAGACAGGGTAAGCACAATTATTCGCTTCCAAAGTAAAATTGATATATTTTTTATTTGTTGGCGTATTTGGCAAGCATTTGAAAAGGAATAAACATAAGAGAATGGATTTAGACGCATGTGTACGTTGAAAAAAAAAAATCACAATCAAACATGACGAATGAATATATAAAAGGAAGAACCAACAAATGCAGCAAAAAAAAAAATAATGAGTGATTACTAGTTGTCAAATCGGATTTGCATTGCTGTGATATAGAGTGGATTGGTTTTCAAATTGTCTAGTTACAACCAGTGGTATCGAAATACTTTCAGTGTATTTTTGCAAAATAAAAATTTGCATACAGATATTTCAAAAAGATACCGAAAAAGATTAGAGAAACTTCAAAAGACCACTATGCCACTATTGAATAACTAGACATTGCTGCCATCAACTTGAACTTACCTACCTGCCATACTAATGTGTGCTCTTGTGTTCCTCAGGCGAAGCTGGAGAGTTTGTAGGGTGGCAAGGTAGGAAAGCAACCCAGCAACCGAATCACACTCACAATCACATAGTCAAGCCTACCTTAATTTTTTTTTCTATTATCACTCTCATGCCTTTTTCATACATTGTATACAATTCTCCACTGAAATTCAGTCACACACATATATGAACACATGAAACAGCTTGTATCGCAATCATTTTTTATTCTTACGTCTTCATATTCACGCGTTTACGCATGCTTTCATTCTCGTTTGTCTAATAGTATAGTCCAACTATACCAAAGAACGTGCACTGAAAGTCTCCGCATACATTCATTGATTTTACGAGAAACTTTCTGAAATATCAGTATAATAAATATAACAGATTTTCGTTTGTTCCGAGTGTAATGACACTGATCCGAAGTAAATTGCACCATTATCTGTTTGACTGACATTGCTTTTACGTGTCGAGAAACAAAGACTTATCCTTCACCATATTACAGGCACTAAACATATTCGACATTCTGTAATCTCAACATTTCGATATCCAGTGTCCTATTTCTCTCCCTATATCCACGAAATTGCATTGTCAATTATCCAAATATTATCCTCCATGAACCCACGCAAAATAGAATAGCATATGGCTTCTTCGCTCATTTTGTGGTGTATCCACTTTTTTCTGTGATACATGAATCCTTTTATGTGGCATATGGTATCAGTGGCTTTTAAAATCTGAAATTTTGCAAAAATGTCGATTTTTCTAAATTTTGGGGTTCCTACTCCGTCATATGATCCACGCGTAATCTTTGTTATCCTAAACTCCACGCATTTCCCTGATTCTTTAAAGATTCCTAGTTGTCGATTGCCCTGATTATTGGTGGCCTCATTTTATGGATTGGGTCTCGCTTTACAGCCACAATCATTGAAAAAGGCGGTTAATGAATTATTATTAACCTTAGATGATTAGTATCAATCTAGTAACTATAGACACATCGATGTAGATATTACAATCATTTAATTTATACAGGACCACCGGGTATGAATCCAATGAATCCACGGATGAATCCGCCACGAGGACCGGCAATGGGACCAATGGGAGGTCCAGGAAATTATGGTCCGGGTATGCGAGGACCACCACCAAACAGTAGTTTAGGCCCCGGGGTACCAGGTGGACCCGGAATGCCACCAATGAGTATGGCAGGGCCTGGAAGACCACAATGGCAACCAAATACGTCTACAGTAAGCTAGATTAATATCAATAGTGACTAAATTTGTGATTAGAAATGGAGCGTCATGTGATAATAATTATTGATTTTTCTCAAACAGCCTATGAATTATTCGTCATCGTCACCTGGTAACTATGGCGGACCGCCAGGTTCGACTGGTCCTCCAGGACCAGGTACGCCAATAATGCCAAGTCCGCAAGACAGCAGTAATAGTGGTGGTGAAAATATGTACACCATGATGAAGCCAGTACCTGGAGGCAACATGCCTGGCGTAAGTAATGAACGAAATATATATGAAATAAATTCACACAGAATCATTGAATTTTCGAAATATGTAATTTGTAGTCATGACTTGATACGAATATTCATATACATACAGGATTTCCCTATGAGTGGTGGGCCAGAAGGTGGACCTATGGGTCCAATGGGACCTAATACAATGGGTCCAGTATTAAATGGTGATGGTCTTGACGGTATGAAAAACAGTCCAGCTAATGGCGGTCCAGGAACACCGCGTGAAGATAGTGGCAGTGGCATGGGCGACTATAATTTAAGTGGTTTCGGTGGTCCAGGTGAAAACGTGAGTATAACCCGGTACTATTATTAACTTCCTTTTTTTTTTAATCAACTTTTTGCAATCAATTCACAATCCACGTCTTACGTATTCGCGTAGAATTTAATACGCATGCAATCCATAGAGACAAACAAACAACAAAAAAAAATTATTAAGTGCAAAGAAAAACCAAAATTGTATAACAATAACCCATTGCTTCGATCCATCGAGGTCTTTTTTTTTTAATTTTCTGCCAGTTGCTATTTGACCACTATACGTGTTCCTATTCCGATGCTCCGTGCAACGTACATTTACATATCTCATATATCCGGAATAATATTGGCTAGAATTTTTTTTTCCATATGAACGCAACGCTCGTTTCTTCATTTACTGATATTTGGTGTGGTAGCTAGCTCTATTTGCATTTTTATATGAACTTGACACTTTGAATAATAGATCGATCAGGTATCCGAACATAGTTATTTCAGCAAATTTATTTCTGTCTTATCTGTTCAAATTATTTTCATTTTTGTTTTTCCTCTACGATGATATGATTTTTACATTCATGAAATTTTTCATCACTTGAAGCATGTCAATTCTACATGAATTATTCACCTATTCTCTCGTTCGCAATATGATAATTACGCATTCGCGGATACCCGATCGATGCTTGTCGGGCAGCTTTCATGTCTGTCAGAATGAAAATAAATAAATCAATAACCCGACACATATACATATAAAACATACACTCTCATACAAACATATGCACACACAACCACATCCCAACGCGACTTCCATACATTTTTTTTTTATTTTTCTCCCCGTCCGGGGGAATATTGATCTTTAAAGTAACCGCATACGTGCACGTTCTGTATTCTTGACAGTTTTTTTAAATCTCAAATCGCCTTGGATCCATCTACGAGCTCATAGACACCATAGACTACCCCGGTTAATCATGCAATGAAAGAGTGAGCGAGAAAGGGAGAGAAATATGAAAGAAAATGAGAGGGAAAGATGGGAAGAAAATGAGAATAATGAAAGGAAGGATACGACGCGAAAATCTACTGACTAGCGTGAATATGAATGAAAAATTACGATACAAAATTAAAATTTACAAATATAACACGACACACTTTCATGGCGAACTCGAATGATTTAAAGACATATGACAATGCACGCAAATGTATATTTCTCCATTGTCGAATGTCAATCGAGACCCGTAATAAAAATCGCCCAAAATAGAATTAAGTTCTTACGACTATGTAAATGATAGATACTTAAATGCCACACTATCGCCAAACACAACTATGTATATGCTTCGCAATTACTTGCAAAAGACTTCAAACATTTTATTATTTTCATTATTTCTCTTTCAATTATATCTCCAATTTGACTGACAAGATTTAACATCTATCGTCATATCATCACAGACTCTATTATTTATATTTATTTGGAACGAATTGAGATAAGAAGCGAGAGGATCCCATAAGATGAAAGGCTGTTTATTCATAAACTCTGATCCACTGCTGTGATTTGGTCGCATAGTTTTGCCTAATTTATCATCTTACTATGTACGTGTTTCTCTTGCCTATAATGTCCATCAATTCATTTATTATTACTTATTCTTTTATTTTCTATTATAATTGAAACTATTGGCTGTTTTGTTATCCCATTCTGGAGTAATGTAGTCAAATATTTCATTATTTTCTATCACTCGTAGTGATAATTCAATATTCAACGAATATGCCATTGTATCGTATTACTCTTAATCAGCCTAACAGTGAAATGATGCTATTCATCATTCTACACGCACCCATTTTTTGATGGGTTTTCTTAAATCATTGAGCTATTCATTTTCGAATATTTTGGAATAACTAATATAAACGTCTCTTCAATGGGGTAGACAAATTCAGCATAATAACAGACCAAGTCCCTCCAATATTTTGCTCACTATAAATAAGCACCATCTTGTATTTATAAATGGATTTGCTTACTTAACAATCGGCAACTATATTCGCGTCGCAATTCCTTGTGAATTTATTAATAATACGCGTTCGTGATATATTTGCAGATGATCTTGCCGCTTTTATTGCTCAATTTTTTGAATTTCAATTTTTTCTTAAGTCTCTGTACGTATAGTAAATCAATAGTTGGTAACCGGTGTAAAGTACAATTACTGAGGATTGTTATTCTCAATATGAATGGAAAAGAGAGATGAGTTGCGAGCTGTGTTTTTATTATTTTCAAAAACGTATTTGTATTTTTCTACCATTCTAGAACTATTATTTTTTTTTTTCTTTTTTTCATTTCATTCATCGTCTAATATTTAATCGCGATACAATTAACAATTTATTAACGTGTTGTCTTGAGAAATAAAACGGGATTATATATGTTGAATTTGTATCACTAAATGTAAATAATTTCCGCTAGTTTTTTTTTTCTTCCTTCTCAATCAATTAACGGCATGAATTAGAAATTGTTCAAATACTTTATAATTAAAAACTCTCATTTTTGACGTTGAAATTAAATAGTTATTGGTGAAGCACGGTTACATTGATATTTTTCCAAAACTGTCGATAGAACTATATAAGACATAGCAATGTATGTATATATATAAATATATATGTCTATCTCACAATCAAGTCTTCAACTTGACTTCATGACTGTATATTTCTGATGCTCAACTCTCACAATCGTTGTCGAATGAGAGTCAATTAATTTTTGTTCTCGCGCGATGTGAATATTAAAAAACAATTAAATTCTGATATGTCGCGATATATTACAAAGCATTGCAAGCTCATAAAACGTTGCCGGACTACTGAAATGATTCAAAAATAAGTGGAATGTTTATATTTAAAAAAAAAACGTTACTATTTTTGTATGCATATAAGACACGTAGGCAATGTAAGTACTGGACCTTTATAGTAAAAATGGAAGCAAAAAGTGAATAATAATGAACAAATATATATATACATATATATGTATGTGTGTATGTATGTATATATGTATATTTATTATGGAGAAATCATTCTCAATGCAAATGTTTCATGACAGAATGGAAAAATAATGCTAATAATAATAAAGTGGAACGAAAAGAAATATACTAGAAAAATGTTAGGGAATCCATCCGTCCGCAGGTGGTTATAGGTCAGTACCAGGCTATGCTGTGCTGCTATTTACTTATTCTTAACTTAAACATCAATACATACATTTTAACGATTTGTGTATTAAAAATAAAAGGAAAAGCAAAAAAAAATATCAGAATTGTTTTGCTCTGGTGCAAGTACGAAATTTTGGACCAACATTGTTTGCATATAATCACACAAATTTTCCTTTTTAGATATTAAACTGAACGTTCATCGTAGTTATCTCTATTCTTTTCTTAATATAAATAAACGAGACTGAATTGTTATAAGAGATTCACAATTATAACTACCACATGTAAAACAATGTTTTCATCGTTGTCTTGCTATTGTTACATGATTGAGGTTGGTCCAAAATTTCATTCTAGCTACTGAGATTTTGCACTTAGACGAGAATACAAAGTAATTATTAAAAAACAAATTGATTTTTCTTTTTAATAACGATTGAAACTCAATTTACTCGACGTCGAAGGTACGCTTACGTTCCAAGATTCGGTTATTATATTTTCTTATGAATTTTTCTATACATTTGTGAATACTTACGAAATTTCACATAAAGTCAAGCCACAGAAATAATTCACCGTGTTCGATTATTCATTTGTTCATCAATTTTTCATTTGTTTATCGAGTCAATTGATTTTGGCATGGTGCCAAAGTTATTGATGAGGTTCATATAATCCATTGATTTTGTCCTCCATGATGAAAATGAGTTGTTATTAAATCTTGAAGTGTAAACGCACCTTAATTAAACAATGAATGCTGTTTATTCAGTGTCTTAAAGAATAAAAACAACAAATGCTCCCAAGTTGTAAGCTACATTGCGTTACATTGATGAGATGAATAGATACTTATTAAATATATGCCTACGTCAAGGGAGATCGAGACAATAAATGTAATCCTGTTACACTGAGACTACTGCGTTTTTTCTTTTTTTATTTTGTAACCCGCAGGGTGCTGGCTACCGGAGTACTTATACATAAATATTCAAATTTGTTATCGCGGTTACGTAGAAATTTCCTTTTTTTTCTCAAATTAATCTCACATTTTTGTTTTTCATTCGCAGAAAGCACTGTGTGTTTCACGACGTCCGTCATTCCAATACAACTCCACCCTAATCTACTCCACGACAAAATGACCAATCAACTTTTTTTTTCGTTATTTTTTTTTTTTTTTTCTATCATTTCCTTCATATTCACCAAAACATTCTCTACCCCCAATATATCTAACATTGCGGAACACGTGAAACACAAGTTCTGCATCGCGCACATTATTAGCACAACATCGATTATAAATTTTGGAAAAATCTAGAAACATTGAGAATGAAATGTCTGGTAGCTGTATATAGTACTAGGCTGTACTGACCTGTAGCACATGGATGCGTGAGCCGGATTGAGATTGTGGATTGCGAAATAGTTCATTTCAAACCAAGAAAAAGAAAAAAATTTAATAAATTAATGAATAATAGTGATAAAAATTAGAAATCAAATTTTTTGAATTCAATCACTGCAAAGATGGAATTATATCATGAAAATAATTTTTTTTCAAAATTGGAAGAAAAAAAAATTTTGACAAATGTTTAATTTCCTATTTTTCATTATAATGTATATGTATGCATATATTTATTCTACGTTCTTTTTTTTTCATTATTTTTTCTTTGTAAATCGGTGAGGTGTGCGTGCGAAGGGGGGGGGGCAGGCCGCCTCTGTCAAACGGTGCAACATGATTTATATATACACACATGTATATATACTTTATCACCGCTTTAAAAATTAACGTCCATGTGTTGTGGGTCAGAGCACCCTGTTGGAGATATCACTGAATATCCTGATGAATCCTTGAAAAAAAATATCAAATACCTCTCCTAATAATATTTATCAGATTTATTCTTACTTTTTTTTTGTTCCATCAATTAATTATCTATTTCTTCTCATTTTAATTTTTAATTATTTTAATTGACGAAGCCCAAACCCACCAACGCACCATCACCGCACCCAGCACGCACCCACCATGGTGCGTGGCACACACATGCCGGCCAGTATTACACCGAATATACAACATACTTTTTGTTTATGTAGCATCTGAAAATTATTGGACTGAGGAAAATAGCCTGTCAATTCATTATTTCAAGATTAAATTCTCCGTTGATTCAACACAACAAGTAGATGCAGATTTAATGCAAATTGAGAAATATCACTGAAAAATTCGACAAAGTCCAATAATCAATTTGGTGTAATACTAATGAGGAAAAAAAAACATTTACGGCAAATAAAATGGTACCATTTCCCACGTGTGGGTGTGATGCTCGACGACTTTACGTGTAACCGGCCTTGGTGTTGGTTGGTTCGCAGGATCAGAACGAGTCAGCAGCCATTCTGAAAATCAAGGAGAGCATGCAGGAGGAGGCCAAGAGGTTTGAAAAGGATTCAGATCATCCAGATTTTTTCATGCAATAACTATCCCCGAGTAATTGGAACTCGCGACACGAGTAAACAAATTTTCGCGGCGGTTTCGAATGAATTTGTGATGTGATGTCCTTCCTAAATATCCATACAAATCATTCAAGTCACGCTACCAATGATAATGTAGAGCCATCAGTCGTCCATATTCCTTCCTTTTCACACTTCCTCTCTATCTCCCTATCACTTATCACTGCAAGAAGAAGAATTGATGAAAACAAAAAAAAGAGAAAACCAAATCACCGACCCCATTGTCGTGTCTCCAAAGTGAAGGGAAGTGATATTGTTGCGGTCATGGCTTTTGCAGAATTTTTGTGTCGCACACACGCTCGTCACACAATTAATGTTGCTGGACAATGATAATATTTTTGTCTTTGTATACGTACACCAAAATGAAAAAGAGAAAAAGAAAGAACGAACGTCCTTTCTAACAAAAGAAGATAGGCGAGGATAAAGAAATTGTACGTTGTAAACGCAACAAAGAATAATCAATTGTTCAATGTGCTGTGCACGTCGAGTTGTTTTGCGACATTAGGGGATAGGAAATAAAAAAAAAATAAATAAAATAACCAAAACGCACTAATGCGCGCGGGATTTATCAGAGTCAGAGATAATTATAAAGAAGAAAACAATAATAATGAAAAAGTAAAAAAAAATGAATAAATAATATAAAATGGTCGTGAGATGTTTCGAGTTTTTTTCGCCATCGATCTCTGGTGAGGTGTGTGTGTGTTATGATATCCGGGCGTGTTTCATATCGCGAATAAGAGAAAAAAGAAATAAAAAATTAATAAAATAGAGCAACTTCGCGTGCCAAATATCGGTATCAGTTGCTCTAAAATTGTAAGATCAACGAGCTGATATCTCAATCGTTATTAAACTAATGTGAGGGAACAAGAAAAGTTCTGCAAGGCGAAAAATGAATGATATAAAAAAAAATAAACATTACAAGAATATTAGGCCAGTCTTTGCGAATAAGTTAAAATCGCAGATGTAAACAGCGGCGTCTCGTTGTTTCCACAATGTTGTTTTTATTCCGTTTTAAACTTTTAGTAGATGAAAAAGAAAAGGGAAAGAAAACGATTAAGATACCGTTGTGAAAATTTAAATCGAAGTCGATTGTGGAAACATTTTTAAAAATATTAAACTTAAATAAAAACGAAAGAAGGAGAATAAATGCGGTTGATGAGTCTTTAAAAAAGATGAGAAGAGATCGCAATATCGCGGGGGGATCATTGTAATTGCGGAGGAAAAATTTTTATTATTGGAGGAGACTCGAGTGAAATTAGAGAAATTATGGCATTATATATATAAATTTATGTATATATACATATGAGCGCGGAAATAATTTTTAAATAAAAATTACCGATTCAAATCGAATCTAGGACTGTCCTGTGGAAACCGAGATTCATCATTGTTTTATAAAAATTAAATTAAATAATCATGATAGACGTGCCGTCTGAAATCTCACAATGACTCGAGTCCGAAATTCTCCAAATGACACGCGCAAATAAAAAATACAATTATAACTCAATGGAAAAACCAAAATAAACAGCTAATCATATAAACAGCCGGCTATGAACTCGCGCAAAAATGAATGAAAATACTATACAGAAACGGAATATAAAGAAAAAGTACAGATGAAAACCTCACGCATTCTTTGAAATCACGCATAATTATTGACATAATTTGTAGGTATCCTGTATCAGTATAGTAAACAGTAGCGTAAACAATAATAATTATAATTGAGAAGAATAAATAAAATAACTAAGATACAAATCAAATGAATGTCACCTACCCTACCAAATTAAAATACAAACGACCATGTACAATTAACACAATAGATCTTTATATAGAGAATCCTTTTGTTTAACAATTTCAAGAAACAATTCCATACCTCATAATTTACCAACCTGCATCATTTTATCAAGGTAAGTGAACAATTAATTCCAAAATATTCATCATGATTTACATTCAATATCAGTAAGCACACGTCTAGATTCGTAATCGGCAAAATAAGAAAATTTTCAAACAGCCGAAAAAATTTTTTCAAAGTAAATGCGAGGACAATGGCGTAGACATGCGCCTAAATACCGCAATGAAAATGGGAGAATAAATTGTGTATGTATATAAATATAAGGTCAAAGAAAAGAGGAACAAGCGTGCTTATCGTGCATCGTCGCCAACTACCTCAAACTCACTTCTATAGACATTGCCAACCTGTCAATCCCCTACGTTGTGACCCATCGCTTCACTCATTTTCGTCTATAAATATATATATGTATATGACAAAACCCCTTTCTCTTGTGCTTGCACATTGACTGGCTGACGTTGGCGAAAAAAGCAGAGCAAGTAAGAAAGGACAGGCTGTTTCGACAATCTAATTTGGCAGACAACGTTATGGATAAAAATGTCTTGACACTTTTACCAGCATTGCATTATTATTTTTTCTTCACTTCATTTTATTGAATTTGATATTTTCTTTTTAAATGTTAAAAAATGGGAATATTCATGTCACTGCATAAATTAATATTGGATTCAATCACGAAATAGTTCTCAATTCAGATAAAGAAACATCAGTAAATTTGTATTTCTTTGTGTTTTATCAACATCGAATTTTTATTATTTTAATGTATATATATATGTATATAATCTTGGATGTATTACTGTTAAATTGACGTCACAGGGCCATCGATTAGAAAAAAAAGATGGTCCTTCTCAAAAATAGTCGAGTGGTGAACTGGAAATACTCAAGTCCCTGCTGGAAATAGAGTTGGGGGTTGAATCTTTGCGCGCGTCGCGTCGCTCAAGGAGACTGTATACAATATATCTATACATGTGTGTGTGTATATATATTAAATATTAGTTGCTTCGTCAAGTCATTCGGTACACACTCAAGTAGCAGGAAGTAGGGGTATCTACATATCTATAGCATAAAACAGACCTGGCGAAATTTCAAATTTTGCAATAATGACACTACCAAATGCGATCAATCTCATATTTATATCAATTTTTATTTTTTGCATTGTTCAAAATTTATTTTACATCAATAAAAGCAGTGAAAAAAAAAACATCGTCAGCATTGAATTCATTTTTTAAATTATTTTTTTTTTTTTTTCATTATCTGCTGATGGAAGACAAAAAATTTGGCTCTGGTGAAAGGATATTCGAATAATTCGGCAGCGATTGAAGATAAATATCTAATCTACATTAAATATCTGTCGAGTATGTACATCTAATGGAAAAATTTCGTTCAAGCTCTGACGTCATTGATGCACAGTACTGACGTCTTCATTGAATGTGGTAGGGGAAAAATAGTGTGAACGATAAAGGGAAATGATGGAGGAAGAAAAAAAAATGAAATAAGCAAAGTCACCAATCTCTCAATCTTGAGTGTCAATGATTCGATCATCGTTCTACTTTATGTGTAACAATGTCATGTGATACATGAAGACAAAGTAATAATCTTTAATTCCATATTTTTCTATTGAACATGAAAAAAAAAATGAAAATTGACATGAAGACGAGAGAGAAGAATTTCAATAATTTATACACTATGATGATACATTGATTGCAATGGTACAAAGACCACGAAAACCATTGTCACGATGTGTCAAAGCTCTAAAGCCATTGTCTCACGATTCAAGTAGAATTTTGCAGGAACACTTTGGCTCCACATGCCACAATTAACGACGTATTGTCATTAACGATTGTATATAACAATATTCGTACAAGAAGGTAAGTGAAAATGGGACGACATGAATTCCCTTAATGTATCCTTAAAAATAACAAAACATTCAAGTTCATAAATGAATAACAAACAGAATTGGACCGATTTATTATTTTTAATTCAAGATGAAAAAAATTTTGTGATAATCAAAATAATGCGGTCGGTTCTTTGGCACATTGGAAATGGAAGATCATGATGAAGTGTTCAGGTGTAGGAAAAAATTAAGAGAAGTATATAATATGAAGGGTTGTGGTTGAATCACCAGGGTGATTTTTTTTCCCTTTTTTTTTTCATTCTCTTTTCCCTAACGATTATAATTACAGTCATTGTATGACTAGACTTCACAAGTGTGCGAGTAGTTGAGGAGGAAGAAACGAGAAAGATGTCGGTGTATAGATATAACACGCAAATGTATACCAAGGTACGACCTACCCCCCGGAGATACTTATCTTGAGCTTCTTGTCTCTCACCACGTCCCTGAGAATCATCAATAGAAAATATCCCTGACGATGAGACACATGTACAGCTCATATTGAATGCTACAGATATATTTCTAACTGTATTATATATCTTTTTTTGATACTCTGCGCGCGACGATCATCAACCTGCACCGTTGCGGGGGAGGGCACATCCCCTGCATTTGCAGAGTGGCCACTCCATGATGTGAATGTATATATACATGTTACATTGGGCTTTCTATTTGCGGCACAATTTTTCAGAATCGATGAATCGAGAGTGACATCCACATAATTTTCAATATCAAAATAATTTTTAATCAACTTCGTTCTTCGTGGTTTGACTTCTCGTTATCTTGGTGATTTTACAGATTGTTGTTCATGAACTGTTAGTTTTGTTTAGATAGATTTGATATTTTCATGCTGAGTATTGCATTGGCTATTGCGCAGCGACAATGTGGCTATGACAAGCATTGAGATTACCGGAAAATATTTTCAGACAGGGTGAAGAAAATCGGGAGTTTACATTATTTTTTAAAAATACCATTCATTTATCAATTCGTAAGTGGTTACAGTAATTGTTGGAATGCTTAAAAAATTGAAGGCATTTTTCTCATGGTTCTGTCAAGTTGGTATAATGGAAAAAACATCCCTCACAGAATCCGAACGATGGCATGAATTATTTTACAATTGAAAGAATTCATCCACTTATGCGTTACTCACTCACTTTGATGTTGAAGTGTTCGATTCCGAATCTGCTTGAGCAGTTTTTAATGACCTTCTGGTGTAACACCTCATACGTACTCTTGACAAATGAAGAAAAAAAAAATTGAAAAATACAGCCACAGAGTTGGAATTGAAATACCGCATTGAGGTAAATTGATGAGAAGGGGTCGAGGGCAACGACAGATTCCAGAGGGATTACCACCACCAATCAACTCCCATTTCGCTTCATGCAACGCTCTTATTTCTTCTTTTTTGTCCCTCTCAAACACGTGGCGCAAACACCTACGACTTATCTGTGACCGTCCGTGATAGAAAATATATACCTGTACACAAGAATGCATCACTTGGAGTCTACCCCTGACAGACATCATTCCATTGGTGGTGGTAGGGAATGTAAAAGTATAGGGTACAGTTTCTACCTCCGTTACAACCACTTTTCATACACCTCCTTCCTCCAACTCTTTCACTCCACCCTCTTCCCAATCCTCTCCCACTATACCCGATTGTGCAACTTCTGCAGAATCACCGCAAGAAAATTCAGTCGTGTTCACTGCGTCTCAAAAGTGACTGGCAATTTTGATTTATCATCCTAAATCTATCAACAAAATTAACGTGAACATCGAGGGAATAAAATTCGTTTACTAGTCCACTGTGTTCATTTCCTCTTTCAAATTTCTTGTTCTGTATTCTAAATTGCTGTTAAGGGTTTGTTCTTCTTCATTCTTATTTCGATTTTATGCATAAGAAACAAGGTGAAAACAAGACGTGGATACGAGATAAAATGCGCTGAAGAACAGACATCGTTTGCAGAGTTAGAATTGGAGGGTGATGATGATGGCGACTATGAAATTTCATTTCCAAACACTTCTCATCATCATCGTTGGTTGCATCATTCACGAAGCGTACGCACAGTAAGATCGCTGCTGTAGTCATGTCAGAGCGCTTTATTCTTTATTGATATGATTGATGAGAAAAAAAATGTTATGATAATTAATAAAAACAGATATATAGTGGTAATGTAAAAGCTTTTTGCAAGGCTTGGCGTGTGGTAAGCCATAATTGATAGAATAGCGCTCAATGACTGACTTTGCAATAAATGGGAAATGAATATTATTTTTAGAAAAAGTTTGGAATTTTATGACCTTCTACCGGAAGATCCAAAGCTCTATGACAAAATGCGGCCACCAAAGAAAGATGGACAGGCGACTGTGGTCTATTTTCACGTAACTGTTATGGGATTAGATTCAATTGATGAAACATCAATGGTCATTATCGAATATTATTTTCAAATTAGAGGAAAAATCTATTTCTTTTCATATTTTACCTGTTCAACTCACTGATTCTGTCCTTCATGCTCGTTTAATCCAATTCAGACTTATGCTGCTGATATATTTTTCGCTCAAACATGGAAAGACAATAGACTTCGATTACCAGAAAATATGACATCAGAATATCGATTACTGGAAGTGGGTTGGTTGAAAAATATGTGGAGGCCTGATTCATTTTTTAAGAATGCAAAATCAGTGACATTTCAAACAATGACAATACCCAATCACTATCTGTGGCTTTACAAAGATAAAACTATTTTGTATATGGTCAAGTAAGTCATTGATGTCAAAGGAAATGATGGTGAAACGTTCGATCAATTTATTTGGATAAAATTAATTTTCACAGGCTCACACTGAAATTATCTTGCGCGATGAATTTTTTAATTTATCCACATGACACCCAAGAATGTAAATTACAGATGGAAAGTTGTGAGTATCAATAGAAACACAAATTACACACTCAATATATTTTCAGTTAAAAATGAAAATCCGTCATCTTTTGTTTGAAACCTATTGTGCCTATAACGAGACAAGTTTTAGTCTGAAGTGAAAAATCGATGACACCGAAAACAAATGATTGAATAGCTGGTTCTATATACTCATAATGTACTGCAGTGAAATATCATTTGGATTTTTTTTTCTTTTTTCATCCGATTCGAAATTATAATAGCATCATCATTTGTGATTTTTCAACTCAACAGTATCTCATACTACGGATGAAATGATATTCCAATGGGATCCAGATGTGCCACTCGTTGTTGATGAAAACATTGAATTACCACAATTGCAACTTGTTAAAAATTACACAGCCGATTGCACACAAGTTTATTCCACAGGCACGTAAAAACACGTTAATCATCATTAGTTAAAAGAACCAAAAGAGTTTCATTCATTAGAAATTAAAATTCAGGTAATTTCACGTGTCTGGAAGTTATTTTCGTGCTCAAACGACGACTTGGTTATTATCTTTTCCACACTTACGTTCCTACATGTCTTATAGTGATAATGTCGGTGAGTGAATCGAAGTGAAAGAAAACGAATAATTTTCCAAACATAACAATCCCAGTTTGCTAATTGATCGTATTCCAATCAAGTGGGTGTCATTTTGGATCAAACCTGAAGCAGCACCAGCTCGTGTTACACTTGGAGTAACATCATTGCTAACTTTATCAACGCAGCATGCAAAAAGTCAAGCGTCTTTACCTCCAGTTTCATATCTAAAAGCAGTGGACGCATTCATGTCAGTGTGTACGATTTTCGTGTTTATGGCATTGATGGAGTATTGTCTTGTCAATATTGTGCTTGGGGACTCTGATGCACCACCAGCATTCAAACCACCACCACCAGCACCACCAGCATCATCATCTGGCGCTGGTGATTCAACAAAACTTGACAAAATCTTCGATATTGCCTCCAAGGTAACGCTTGGATAAACAATTTCAGAATTATCAAATCACTTCTGTGCCTCAACGGGGATGTACCATACACATCAACAATTCTCTTGTTTCTACATTAATAAAATCAACATGGTAGGTACTCAAGTATCGCTGGATAGAATCGGTGCGTTCATTTTTCAATTTTATTATTCCCGCCGAGGCACAGAAGACAATCAATACCTTGTGGATGAAATTGTGATTATTGTCACGCAGGAAAATGCGATGTTATTGTCGGGACGATCACAGAAATCAGCAACTATACCACCACCTGCACCTACATGCGAGACTCCTGCTCAACGAGCACGACGTAATGCACTCAACATTGACCGCGTGTCACGTGTTTTTTTTCCAGCTTTCTTCGCTTTGCTTAATGTCACCTATTGGATCATGTTCGCGGAATATATCTAAAATGGTAATTGAAGAGAAAATTATAAAAGTAAAAAAAAATATTGCGTGATAGCAATATATTATATCATAACGTCATCAACGGTCTCGCCGCTGCCGTCCGACGTCTGACCCATGACGTTCTATT
>JABMBR010012682.1:0-36499 GCA_018881525.1 Meteorus sp. PSUC_FEM 10030008 | reverse complement strand
TAAATAAATAGAATAAATTGATATAGAAAAACACACAAACACGTGATTGTGACGTGAAAGGACAAAGGCAGTCCATATTACTACGAAATTATTTCTACCACACATGAACAATTTTTATAGCGTTACAGGGGAGAGAGTGTACATATTCGATTGACGCCCAGCATGATGCCAAGTAAAAATTAATGCCACGACATGTTTGAACGTAATTCCTTTAGATTTAACAACGCGGTGTATCCCGCTCGGATATTCTTTCAGTCTTTTATCCATTTATTAGCTTCAGTAGCCTGTGTACTCATCAGTAACGAATTTACTACAGAAAGATTTTTTCAACAACATGAGCTCCAAACAAACAATGAAACAAAGACAAACGAGCGAAAATTCCACTGACAGAAAAAAAACGTTTTCTATGTTACAGACGAATAAATAACCGAATCAGTTGGATTGATTGTTATTCCTCATTCAATTCATATACTCGATAAACAATTGACTTTCCTTCTGAATAAAAATTTCAAAATATTCAAAAACGTGGACATTTTCCATTGTCATATTTGCAGCCGACATTTTTTTTCCCTTGTGTGCGCACAGTGTCAACGCTTCATCTATATAATGAATGTAGATTTATGAACGCGATGGAACAAAGTTTAAATACGCACTCGGTAGAATGACACGAGATAAAATTTATATTTGAACTCCGAACGTCAAATTTGCCAATTATCACGCGAATAGAGAAAAGTTTTCAAATAGGGCATCATGCTGCGTGTCGAATTAACTTTTCTAGAACAAGAATAAAAAAGAAATGGAACAAATGTAAATTACGCTTAGTCATTTGAAAGAAAGAAAAGTTGGAAAAATACGGTTATAATATAGAAGAAATAATTTTATAGTAGTAAAAATTGATAAAATAGAAATTAATGAATAAGAAAAGTTGAATAAATCGACAACTATTACAAATATTGGACAATTGAAGAGTTTGATAAATGTATTGAATTTAAATACTGCGAGACAATGATTAGAGGTTCTCATATTTAAAGATTAGAACAATTAAAAACACAAATATATTTAAATTCAAATAAAATGGAGTAACAAACACCAAATTGAGGCGTGTGCATATTTCTGTAATATATTTCAACTTGGTTACGGGACAAATATCAGAAAAATGGTCATAATTGAAATTCAGTGAATCAAACTTTGAGGATCACTCAATTACTTATTCAATTTTTGTTCCATATCATTAATTATTATTGCTTTTTTGTGCTTACGTTTTCTGTCTCAATAAAACTTACCATAGTAACGTCATCTATTTTCGAGATACTTCGAACAAAAATGTTGACGTGAACATATGCAGGTCCATCTAACATGGCAGAAACAGAACACACGAATTAATCAGTCCCAGTGAATAAATTATTATTAAATAATGTTGTGTCGCGTGCGTGATGTGAGTTTGTATGTTTGTAATACGTTCGTTATTTCATTCGTCACAAATAATTTCACAATTAAATATTTTTGTTCAATACACGCATTGAATATTTCCTATAAATTCAATTGGAATTTAACTCAAACTGCTGAAGCTCTCGTTGCCAAATGTACCGATAAGGGCGTCACTCATTTCCTTTCCAAATGTCACAAGATACGGGGAAAAATCACGCGTCCACTAAACAATTAACATAATTTCCATAAATATTACTCGACTAATTACAAAGTGTACAGTCACACGCACGATAAGAATAATGGAACGGAAATAAAAAAAAAAAAGTTTCACCTTGCCATTAAACTACCACCAACAATCTGACTCGACATCAGAGTCACGAAAACCGTAAAACCGTTTCCAACACGTTCGCTATGCCCCAACAACCACGATATACTTATATATATATATACATAATAAATATAGAAAAGGGGGTCGACGACGGAAATTGTCGCACAACGATGCGCCACCCGGAAGATCGCAGTTGTGATTTTAGGACATTACTTATACTCGAGGGAGGGATATAAAACGTTCAAGGGACTATAAATATTTCGGCAAATACCAGTCTGGGGATACGAAGGAACGTCAGTCAATGATTGACCATATGAAAACGTTCCAATCCCAAGACATTCATTGAATTCAATTCCGATTTTATTCGGCATTTTACCCTCCCAACAAATATCCAATAATAGAATAGAAAAGAAAAAAAAGTAGTAATAATAGCAAAAAATCCATTTCGCATTACAAATTTGCATGATGAAATATCAAACAAATTATAAAAGACGAATCTAGTTAAAGTTAATCTCACGAGATCCTTCCACCACCATTTTAACTTTGACATTATAATTATTGCACTTTTCCATGTACAAATAGCGCTGAACTGAATTCCTAAATGGATTATGTGATCAATATACAGCGCATGTATGTAGATGTAGTACACGCGACACAATGTTGTATAGCTAATAATCGATGGTCTCTGATGCCTCGAGATATCACACACGTCAAAGTCACCTGTATAAATCGACTACGGAATGCCATACACATTGGATCCGTTAACCCGTTGCAAACAGGCAAGCATGAGGATTCCACAGGGCACCCTATTGTTTCATTGCTCTCTCTACCCAAAGGCATTATCTCATACCTTCTGTACAGAGAGACATCTGTGTATTGCACAGATAAAAGCTCACCAAAAGAGAGATGAGTTTACTATATATACACCATTCCACACATCCGTATTTATGTACATACGTATTAACACGGCGCTGTTTCCCCATTCATCGCAAAGCGGATAAAAGAAGAAATATACAGTTATCCGATCGTAAATAGGTGAACCAAAACCAATATGACCGTTGACGACTATTTTTTTTTTTGGCTCGTCCTAGTCTTTCAATCCTTTCAACCCAATGGGCACACTCGCTCGATGAAAACAATGGAAAAGAGATATAAATAACGTTGATGCAAGGATGTGAACCATGTCCAATTATCCCTCTTAAACATCAGCTTGAATCTCCAATTATGCCTTAAATGGTGTTCAATTTTCTACCGATAAAGTGCACTATTAATAGCATGCCCGGATTGCGGCATTATACACGAGCCAGTGATTCCCGACAATTTACCGGTGGTCTCAATATATATGCTGCTATACTGATGTTACTATGATGATAGTGATGGTGATGCTGCCGCTGCTGCTGCTGCTGCTGCTGCTGCTTCGGCTTCGGCTGTCACTATATCAAAGAATTCATTTGATGTCAACGTCAATTTATTCGCATACCTTGTCTATACCATTCGTTCACTTCAAATAATTATATTGAGAATAATCAAACGCTGTACAGATCGTTCGGATGAATGACAGTCAGCACAATGATATCATTATTCAGAATATTTATGATGAGTAAATAGGCAGACCCGGGATTTATTTCATTCCCATTAATGATGATACAATGTTAAATATGAATGATCAACGTGCGGTTGATACAGGGATTTTAGCTGGATTATTTTCCAACTAATTTCCAATCCGAAGTTTCATAACTGTTGATAGTTGACTACTAACTGAGATAGAATCAATTATAGTGATTCGAGGAATGAACTAGTTCATAATCATTCACATTCAGATGTCTATACAATCATAATCTTTATGTATGATGATGAAATCGTGTTGTGATATCATCAATCAACAGATAACTCACATAAGAAATGCGTTAATTGGAGAACAGAGTTATAGTCATGATCAAAAGTTAATTTATAAATATAAAAGTGTATGCACTGGAGTATTAATAAATTGAATCGATGACTGACTTACCTGGGCAAGTCGGCAATCAAAAGGACTAAACGACACGTGTGCCCGTGAATATAAGCAAATAGTGAAAAACAGGAATATCAGAATAGAAAAAATTAGGGGAAAAGAACTGACAAAAATTGGCCGGGAACAAATTGAAACAGAACGAGCTTTCGACCAGAGCGAACACGTTAATAGGACAGAGCATTAATTGATGCAAATAGAAATTAATGTACATGTCAGTGACAAAGATGGGGAGAAAAAATGTTTAAAGGCAAATGAGGGGAGATTGAAGGAGGAGCGAAGGGTGAATATAAAGAAGGAGGACGATGACATCGTGGGTGGTTGCGGCGGCGATTCGTCGGCATTAGCAAGGGCGAGTCTGGTGGCGAGGGAATGGGTCTGGGCGTCACACTCGTATTGAACGTGCAAAGACTTTTGGCGGGTGCGCGCCTGCGCGCGCGAACCTTTCAATTGCCACATTTAGTCCACACGCTGTCCCATAATGCATGAGTCCACCTCAAGGCTCTCTCGATAACTTTTATGAATTTCATTACGTAGTTTCATATAAAGCAATTACGATGCGTCAGTTAATTCATCAAGATGTAAAAAAATTCAATAGCCAACAACTTCACAGTCTCGATGAAAATTATTGGCAAATATCAAAGGTGACAAAAAATTTCATCAATGAGAAACATTCCAGTTTTTTCTAAGACAATTTTGCTTCTTGGAATGTATCGGATAACACAAAAGATAGAAATTGAAAGCTTGCAATATCAATTCTCAAATTCATATACGTTGACTACTGTGGAATTAGAAATTGAATGTGGGAATGGATATTCGAAGCTTTCATCTTCTTTTAGATGAAGGTATTCCCTCTTCAATGATTGCACGATCCCGAATATCCCATAAAACCAGAGATATTACAAAAATTCCAATTGAAATTCCATGTCAAGAAACGATAAAAGTAATTGAATTGTCAATAAAAAGCACTTCTTGCAATTCATCAACAGTATCATTGACGTTTTCCAATCACACACGTTGAAGTACGTTAGAATAATAAAAGTCATCGACAGATGAGTAGCATGTGAACCAATTGCTATCAACGAACATAAATCACTACATATCAATATTCATTACTCATTATCGATATTTTTTTCCTAATAAGGGCTCCAACGCTTACGTGATGAAAAATAATGCCAATGACATACAGGTAAAATCTGAAGGAAAAAAAAAAAATACTGTGGAATTTCATCTCAATTCCCAAAGACAAACCCCAGTATGAAATTTTCATCCAAGATCTCTCAAACCTGTCTAATTCCTCAACCTACACCCAATTCATCATTATCCGATTATAAATTTGCAGACAACCAATAAAATTTATACATCTAAACTGTATGTACCAAAACCAACATTCCCATTGACAGTGCATCTCACAAATAATTTCCAGTTAAAATTCTATCATCTCCATAACATCAGACCAAATTCATGTCAACTTTCCAAACCAATATCCACTGATGTACGCCATCAGTTCAGATACGTAATCCCACATCACCACTACACCAAAGTAGTTTCCAAAAAAAAAAAAAAATAGTGACAGTTTGTATAGAAGTTCTGCAACTGAGAATAAAAAAAAAACCGTCAACTCACCATCAACAGGAATGATAGTAAGTTTTGGTACACTGTTTATATACGACCAGAGACGAATCTGTTGGCGGAAGCAAAATAACTGCACATTAAACAATATATTTTCTTACCTATATCGTTCAATAAAATATTGATATAATTTATGAACACGACGTTAACGCCAATGGAGAATTCCGTTCAATATTGTTGAGATAGAATTAAAAAAGTTGAATGTATGTGTACACATGTATAGATATATATTGTGATGAAGAATGCCTGGCATGCCTGTACCTATACCATACATCTAGTACACATATAGAGTTACTAGTGAACTGGAGATGATCAATAGACTCATGAAAATGCTTTGGAAAGAGAGTTGGCACGAATAGCATGAGTATTTTTTCTGTTCTATCAGCATTATCATGATTATTACTTTATTATTCATTAGCTCTCTCTAAAATAATTGTCAGAGGAAAAGAATCTATTCACTGCATGCCACCAATGAGACTAAACTTATATTTATGAAAGAAGTAACTTGCACTCTATACATTCTGCAGGGAATTTTATTGCGGGTGGGAGAACACATAGAGATAAAATCGCGTGTCTTTATTCAATTGTTAATATTGGACGATTTTCTTTTCTCATCTTGCATGGATGTGCGAAATGAAAAGCTCGTCTTCAACTGTACTCACTGCACACAGCACTGTGCATAGAACAACGGAATTTCCTTTGCATTTTTTTGAGGTATGCTTTGTTCGTTGATATAAAATACTTACCATCTTGATGTCACTAATTGTCGCAATGCTTCGGACAAACAGGTTTACCCGGACAATGGCCGGCCCATCTAAGGGCAAAAACATATAACGAGCCCATTTTTAATCTGTCAAATTTTATCAAACGCATTTCATTTGACTTGGTTGTTAATAATAGTGTTTATGCATCTGCTTGTGTATTTCATTGTGTTCTCTGTCGAATATAACTGTGAATTATCTGTTTTGTTAAGTGGGCTGACGTGGCTATCCTCCAAGAATTGTAAAATAAACGTGGTTGCATATCATCAAGATTCACTTTGAGTTGATGAGAAATCCCAAGCTGAAATATCGAAGAAAACGTATTTCCCTTTTTTCGTCACATGAACTCCATTAAACCACCCGACTGGAACGATTTTATTCAATGTCTTTTTAAGTTAGGCGACATGTTCACTACTTTCTTTACGATTCGAGGAATTTCATATTTCCGAGCTATTCATAGCCATCGTCACGTCACTGGAAAAATGGGACTTTGAGATATACTGAAGATTGATCGAAGTTCGGATAAAATAATGAATTTTTATTTGACTCGAGATGATAGTCTCAAATGACGAATACTAATTACTCTGGAATACTCACATTCGTAGTCTCACAACTTCAAAATTCTAAATTTTATCTGAACTCTCACCGAGAAATAACGAAATTTAGCACACTTTACTCAATCTCCAACTTTTACAAGCATTCAAGATATGAAAACTTCTTGGTTCATCCCTCTGATCTTTCCATCTGAATAAATTGACCCAAAACATTTCAAATTCATAAACACACTCATTCATACCCTTATCATGATAAGCTATTATTCAGCCAATACAGTCCTTGCAAAATATTATTGAGGAAATTAACAGTATCATCGGAGAAACTCCACGAGAGTACTGGCAATGAGCATAAGCGAAGGTTGATTGGGAATAAGCGAATACGAAATTGAGGACGCAATCGAATCTCATTAATTAATGGGCCAGCAATTAACTCATTCGCCAGAAATTGGGACATTTGATAAATTAGAACATCCGATGTACATCGTCTTCATCTGATAGATCAAATATTGAACATATTTTGTCATCACACATTGGCATATAGTCACTCCTACGTCATGAGGTAAAATTTTATTTTTGGCCAACCGAGATTGAAATAATATTACACTTCGCTCGTGCATCACAAGTTGATTTCTGTCTGTATAAACACTCCAACAGATAAAATCCGTATAGAAAAATACCTCTATAGACAAAGTTAGCAAACATACATCACTGTTAGTCAGTTGCATAATCACTGAAAACAAGGGAATATTCAGACTGGTGGATATCGAGAAGTTCCAGGACTGTTTCACGATCATCTCTACACCAAAAAGCAAATATTCCACCAGAGTTATCGAGCTGTTGATCTAGGAAGAAACGTTATGCCCTAAAATTACTGATACTCAAAGTTAGTCAAACTTAATTACTCCGATATGAAAATTCAACAAGATTCTCACATATACAGATATATCTGCACGTAGAAATCTTATCAAAGTACCACGTTTGATGTTTAATTATATGCGAAGTTGTGATAAAGAGGTTAAGCTTTTATCTCAAGGGGATTTCATAACGAAGAAAATCAATTTGAAATCCATCGGCAGAGTAAAAAAGAGATATCTTTCAGGGGAAAAAAAGATTATAATTATCACGATGAGTTAGATTTTTTATCAACCCTTAATGATGCGATATTTTATGAGACCTACGTTAATACGAGAGACTCAATATATAATGAAGAGGTGAAAGTAAATATATGAGCCACCGAAACGCAAGACAGTATATTCGTGATAGGGATGTTGATATACCCACTGCGCTCTGTCTGTGGTAGTCAAGTCTCTCTTCACAAGCAATCAAGTATCACGACTGGCTTCATATTACTTCGGTAAGAGGGTGAAGGACAGAGCAGTGAAGAGGGAAGAAGAGAAAAGAAACAATAGATGAAGACAGTTGCGAAAAAAAAACGTGAAGTAAGGAAAATATAAACGGAAAGTTTCATTGTTCAGTTAGTTATGATGAAATTATTGATAATATCGAATTTTTGTTGCGTTAAATGCGAGCTTCGAAAACGGATTCTTCGATTGAATTGATATTCTCAGAAGGTGGAAGACTCTTTATGAATGTCAGACAATTTATGTTCATATTTGAATATGAATTCATTATACAGTGTAGTTACATTTTTCACAGTTGAGGAGCAGTGTAAATTTCCTCACGATCGTGGTCTCTATATTTATACAAGAACTTAGTACGAATTTACCCTCTGGGTTAACGTTCTACAGAGGAAAGAGTGAAGAAGAAATAATAATGATAATCGTAAAAATTTTTTACAAGAAAATCACGTGGAAAATGTTGTTTAATCTGCATGAATTTTATTGTTCAGTGAAAAAAACAATGAAGAGTCAGACCACGAGGAAGGAGAAGAGATGGAAAGAAAAAAAATAAAGGACTGATAGATAAAGAGAGATGACTTCTCCGCGTGCTTAAATCAATTGTTGCTGAAATATGCAACATCAATATTAAAATGACAATATCAGAAAATCGTTGTATTGAATTAGCGAAGCATCAGGTGAACGAATAATTAATTTCATTGTCATCCAAAACTGCGACCTCGTTCTGTGATTAGTGACTCATATAACGCGATTGGTACTCAATTAATTGTCAATTAAGTTCCAATCAACCATACAAAATGGCACTCTAAACGACGACAATTAAACGCGACTTGCAAACGGAAAACTTTTAGTAACGTGGAAAAATACGGGACTTTTTCCAATTCCCCATGTACGACGATCTATAGAATGACATTCATATGTATAGTAAATGCGAGGAAAAACTTTAAATTACTTTGAAAAATTTATTGTTTGTTTATTCAGATAAAGGAGGCAATTTAGAATAATGGACAGACGCGTTAATTGTAAGGAGTTGCAATCTAGAAATTGTCAATTGAAACGAACGACAATGTGACCTGATAATACATTGTCACATAATATCATGATTCAGTAAACGAAAAATCCTGTCAATTCTGAGCTTGTAGAGCAGCATATCAACCGCATAAATGAATAATCCAAACTAGAAATGCGTCAGAGAAAATTAAAACACGAATGCCAACCCATTTATCAACCATGTAAAATCGATCAATTATTTTTAATCCAATTTTCCCACCTCCTTCTCCAATAGACCATTCGATCTATTCATTTCAGTCGAAAACTTTCGTATTGGAAACATCCCCACCGTTGATAAGTCTACCAAGGCATAGAAAAAATATTGCAATTGAAAAAAAATATTTGGGACCTCCTGGTATTTTCTAAATATTTTTCTGATCAATTGCATGTAAAATTTACGTCAAACTTGCTAATGCTCGTATGGAAATGGCGTATGACACCTCACACACATAGCATACACAATGCCTTTATTTATATAGCTTTATGTTTAGTCATAATTTACGAAGGAAATGCATAGCCCAACGTAGCATGAACAATATCCTCGGGATTCACCGCAAACACCGGCGGGTGCTCGATATAGGTGAGCCACGTTTCCAGTACGAGACTAGCATTCACATCCATTTTTCACATCTCTCCTCTCTCTCGCCCTTTTTCTCACCCTCGTTCATTCTCACACAACGCTTCCTCCTCTTTCTGTTTAATTTGCGACAAAACGCGCACTATACATTTTCCATTTTACACTGTAAAATTTTCATGCTTAAAATTTATTCCCTACAATTCTGTCTAAAATACCAATGTTTTTGCAATTAAAGTAATTCATGAGCCATGTATAATTTCATGTCACTTTGTTCATTTATCCATTCTTTTGTTTGTTCATGTACATATATATATATATTAATTTCTTCAGTGCTGCCTTTGATTGAAAATTTTCCCATGTAATATCGACACCAATTTTTCCCACCCATGTTCATTCACAAGAGAAAACAAACAGCTGTAAATGCAATGAATGACACTTGTATTCATACGTCCAATACCTGCATTCGAATAACGAATACAAATGAAAAACCATCAATATCTGTTCAAAAGTGAATAAAAACGAACAGCAATACTCGTAAAAATTGTACTTCATCAGCACCGATTTCGTGCGAGCTCGAAAAAAATGTAAAATGTTGCGGCTGTGTTCCTTCTCGTCCTACATATTTCTTAACACTTTGATCTTTATGTTCTATGTTTATGTTTCAATAAATTGTTTGAAATTATATTGATCATGCATGTTGCACGTCGTGTACGATCCAACGTTGTATAAATTCACACCAGACCATCAATGTTAAAAGAGACTATCAACGGTGGTTTGATGCCCGATATCGATTAGATACGTCTGTATATATGTATATACCGTATTGATACAGAATGTATCCATATGAAACTCCCTTTGTTCTTTATTTTCCAGCGCGTCCAATGTAATATTAGCAAGCAATTCGCAACATGCGAACAAGACATTTGGGTTAAGCCCGTTGTCTCTAATATAAATGCACTTTCTTCCTTCTCACTCTCTAACTCTTACTCGCTTTCTATCTTCCCTTTGTTCTTCTTTTTTTTGTTTCGAATTTTATATTCGTCTTACGCGTACAAAAGAAAAAAAAATTGCACAGATATATACTGAGAAAACGTGTCCCAGATCGATGTTTGCGGTTTTCTTTTTTGTCTTGGCTTGTTCTTCAATTTTTAAATCCTCTTCATGGTTTTTTGTTTTTTCAATTTTCTATCTCTTCATTCATTCATTCATTGCCTTCTTATCTTTCTCTTCGAATAGTGCCTTGGTCTATTTCGTTATTTATAATTCCATTTACATTCTTCTGCCAAAGTATCATTTATGAATGATAAAATATTTGTACTGGCAGTGAGTCCATTCCATATTCAATTCAACTTGTTTACACATAATAATATTTTAATTGTGTCTATTTTCATTCCTCCTTCCCATCCAATCACTCATTACAATCGCATATTGAAGAGAAAAAGCAAAATACTGATGAAAGTAACATCGCAATAAATCAATTTCGATCATTTCAATTATCGATATTTAATTATTTGTCAGTTTGTATAGAAAGAAGTTTTTTCTTTATTATATTAAATTTTTTTCACTTGATGGATATAAAATGAATTTAGAAATATTAATATTCACCTGTTCCATTTGCGCCGCTCGGTCGAATACGAGCGTCGTATTTTTTTTCTCCAAGAATGTCGTCCAAGACTTCCTTCTCCTTCTCTCGAAAGTTGATAGGTCGCGCGCATCTGAAACATCACAGATGCACATTCACGATCAAATATATATATACATATTTATGTATAATAGAAGAGATATTTATAGTCGTCATGACTACCACACATTTACATCAACGATGGTGCATAGCACAAAAAAAACCCGCAATGCAATATCACGTACAAAAGATCTCCCTCGTTCGCTTTTATGAATTGTACGAGCAGGTGAACGTGATAAGATTAACAATGGATAGATCATATAGTTCATCTCACCCTCTACATTCACATTGGAATAAGTAAGTAAACAGATATGTACTCAAATTTACTACAAAAAATTATTGGAGAGTAACGTCTGAGTAGTGACCCAAATAGTCTAATTTTTCTCTGATTTCCAACAGAAAAATGCGCTCATTGGAACAAAAAATTCCCCAACGTGATTTTTCCTGGAATTCAAGATAAATTTCCACAAAGCAATAAATTACTGAACTGAATACGGAATATGATAATGATGATGAGGTGAAACAGAGAAAAGTTCATCCCAATGGATATAAAACACTTCAACTAAAATTAGTTTTCATGAAAAGAATATATATTACATGGAGGAAGTAATTGAACTGTTTCGCAAGTTATATTCTCAAGTTGATTGAAAACTTTTCGCCAACTTCATCTCCCTGTACACACATATATTCAATATTCCTCCAATCATATACATAACACAGTTGAAGGCACAATAATAAGACGCTATATGAAAAGAATGAACAATTTGGATAGTTTCCGTACATAGTTTGTAAAACTTGGTAGCTCCAACGTCATTATAATAATCTAATAATCTTTTAATTCTATTCGATAACCGGAAAATCAGTTGGGCGGATGGTACAGACTCAAGTTCGAAATTCCTCTAATTACCTAGACGTTACTTCCCGTAAAGTCGATGGGGGGATGAGTATGGAAAGCGTTGGGGAGAACAGGTGGGGTGGAAGTTGCAGAATACAATGAAGAAAAGGGAGAAACTGTAGAATATGACAGAAATTTCCAGCGAGCGTTGCTTTATAAAGAGTAATTATATCAGTTCGTGAATGATAGAAATAAACAGGTGAAACTTCTCATGATAAAGCAATAAAAGAAAAATTTTAGTAGAAAAAAAAATGATCTCCCACCAATTATTCACTCACTCATGAATTGAAACATTCCACAGTTTCACTTATCATTCATGTTACAGAGAACATTCTAACTCTCATGACATCTAGGATAAGACATCAATCAATATAATCTCAATCCAATGGAAAACGAATAAATAAATTTGTTTATAGCTCATTTCCTATTAAACAATTCGTCTTCATCTGAATTTGTCACACTGAGAATAATATAAACAACATGAAGTGTACCAGCATGAATAAAAATGAAGCAGTGTGCACAACCGCAAAGAGATTAATGAGGTCGCAATGATGCAATGTTAATGAGAGACTAGATGTTCTTGTATAGTGATGTCTATCATCATCACACGCAACACACATCTATATTTACATTTTTATGTCCGCATGTAAGCAAAAGAGGAACATTTCGCTCTATCACTTGCGCGAGGCCGTGTGAGAATTCACATCCGGTGCACGAACACGATGTCGCTTTGTGAATATATAAAGCGATGTCGATATATAAAATATAATGTAGACTACCACCTATATTCTTCCAACCCGAAGTCAGATGTTATAATGAAGCTGCCATTCAAATCAACGCATTGTGTGTATTCACCTATGGATGTCTTCAAGATTGTTTGAAAGATGTTTGCAGGAGTGAAAGGTTTATTCACAACAAAGATCGTAACAAAGCGAGATGTTCCGAAACAAGCGTTTGTAAACAGTATTGAATATTATGACAGTGAAAGAGATGAAATAACGTTGTTTATGATGAAAATAGAATTTTATCACTAGAATAAATAATTTATCTGAGAGAAAGACGTTTGTCTATTTTCAACATTTTCTGATGTTATTCTCCCTTTTTTTATTTGCGTTTGATAGTGGTTGGGAATTTGTCTTTTGTTTTGTATTTTAGTTTGATGTGAATAACAGAGAGCGCATATGTTGATGTATACCCATCACTTTTGATCGCTGACTCGTGAATTTTTTATGAATGGCTTCGTGCATCATCCTCTACCTAAGATGACGACGCATTTATTCTTCCCTTATTTCCTTTCGCATGATGTCTGAGTGTCTTGTTCCTGCTTCAAAGATGGCGGTGAATATGTATATGTATGTCTGTATTATATATGCAAATATCCGCTGCTATGCCCACGGATTTATTATTGTAGAAAGTCATAGAGGATCATAGGAGAGTAAACTCCACAGGGAAATTTCCACGATGTGGTTTTTATACTTCTCTTGCATTCTATGGCACTCTCAACTGTCTCGCAATGACGATGAAGTATTATGAGATATTCGACGCAAAGAGAATGGAAAAAATGTCATGTGAAATGAAATTGATCAACTATGTCAAAGAAATTCAAGAAGATACTCGACCAGTACAATATATGGAACAACAAATAGCAAATCAGGATCATAACTCGATAGAATTGTGAGAATAAAACAAAAATACAATTGGCTTACATACTTCCAATGAAGAATTAATCAAAGATAACAAAACTGCAAATATATATAGAAGATGGATTGAGAGCAACACACAGTTGGATAGTGGTTTGTATAGTCTTCAAAGCTTTTGAAAGAGATGAGGAAGATGAATGGAACAGAATAAATTGTGTCGCTGTCACTTAAGAGAAAGGAAAAAAAAATGAATACGCTATTGAAAGTATGATCGATAGCCTTTTTTCTGTTCTATAACATTCAATATACCCACAAGAGTTTCTTATCCATAGGAGCATTTTACTATTGCAATAAATAATGTCAGAACCCATTATCGTTAGATCATAAATAAGTTAACATATAGACACTGTACATTATACACCCTCTCTAGGAACATATTGCCGCATAATAACGGCTTAAGTCTAAGCAACATAAACTCTCTCACTCTCTACACCGCCTCCTCTTGCTTTATACTGCCATTAAACTTTGAATGCGCTAAGGCGCTTTGGCGCTTGATAATTATGAGCTTAAACCTCGAAAATACCACGGACTTTTCCATTTCAAACTTCACCTCTTCACTCTACCTTGCGTACACATGTTTGTACGTTCATGAATATCGAGAAAATAGAAGTGAAAAATATTTATTTTTCATAATTCACCAAGATATAATTCGTTCCCAGTTTGTTGGAGTTAATTTGAGTGAAAATGTTTTCGAATTCAGATGAGAATCATTTTCCACTCTACGTCAAGTGCCAAAGATATTTGGGGTCGGATTTATTGGATGCGATAGAAAAAATTTATTCTACGATGCAACCCGGCATATCGTACAATAAATGGATATCCAAGTATAGATAAACAAATGGGAAGCGAGGGTGAGTCAGGAAGAGCCATTCTCTTACATCAAAAACTGCGATAACAGATGATATTCTGCCAAAATATTTAAGCTGGTGAGGATGCCTCAGGCTGATTTTTAATGAGAAAAACATCCTTTCCATGGCTCACAACAGAGCCCTAGTTCTCACGTAACGTTGTCTGGCAAGCCCTCAATCATCTACTGAGATGGGATGCGCGCGTGGACGGGTCAAAATAAAAAACAGAAAAAATGTAAAAAGAAGAAACACATTGGTAGACACATGTTTATGTATGAATATATGTGTGTACATGATGGTGGCAATGGTGGCTATTCAAAGTCTTGCACGCCATTAGGCCTTTCGGCGTCCACATTCTCTGCGTCTTTGTAACACACCAACTGCCAACCTTCTTACAACTGTCAAGTTGATTTTGATACAGAAAATGTATTTTTCAATCACAAACGTCATTTCTTATCCTACGAAATTTTCAACGAAATTGAATTTCATTTTCAACTCAGTTCACAAACAACAACCTTCTAAAAAAATTGTTTCTTTCATGTTATATTTCTTCCGCTGACTTAGAAATAACCTCCAACGAATTGAACAACGAAATCGTCACTTGGGACTACATTCGCAAATAAAAACTATTTATGGATCCCATTTTTTTTGGTTAGAGAGAAAATAATGTTCTAACATTTGTGATATGGAATTTTGGCTCGTACGACAATCTGGGAAAGTGCAATGTTGGATGAATGCACAATCTAGATGTGGGGGAAGGAGGAAAATGAAGAGAGCGATAGAAATAGAGTAAGTGAAAGAGAAATAAAGTGTGATGTGTTTGTGGAACTCATCAGTTCGTATATTATGAGAGTTGTGTGGTAGAGCTTGTCACCGCTTCGTGCCACTTGACAGGGCTTAACCACTGCGCCAGTTTCAAATGGCGAACAAGAAAACACAGGTGGTAAAAGCATCCTCGATCAACAAGTGTCGCAAATGAATGTTTAATTTCCATATATGCAATGGGTAGGTAGGTGGATGAAAATAACATCCCTGTATAACATGTGTGTATATTTTTCTCTCAAATATCCATCTATAATGCGACTCTTTGTCACAGTTATGAACTTCACAAGTGTCATACTCATTCATTATTTGCATTGTTGAGTCAGTATCCAATCACTGTGACCAGAACCACACTATTTGCGTCAATAAACTTTTCATATCTCACTGTATCGATGTCTTTGATGATTGATGCCATTCAATTCATATCTCCATCCAATATCTAAGCTTGGTATCATCCACTGATTTCAGAAATGGTGTGAACCTCATAAAATTCAGCTGAAGTAATCAAGAAATTCATTTTCGGGACCAGTCAAATACAAGTTAATAGAAGTGACTAAATCAAACATCTGGTACGAATTTGTTGAACTGGGTAAATATATTCCAACCGTAGCAAATAACCACTCGATAAAGATTGAACGCAATCTTGAGTTAGTTGAAAGCACGTGAATTTCGTTAATGATTGTGGTACCGTGTGAGAATGATGAACGTATAAGCTATTGCTGTACCGTCTGTGAACTTCACGCGAAGTTCAGTCAACTGAGACGTTGTAACTGTTTCCGAATTCACATCTAACGCATCAGAGTATTAGTAAGTTCGACATTGATTGATTCACCATAACAGAAGAACTTTTATCCCGAATAAAAATCCTTGAGCGCAACAGTTGATAGAATTTTTTCCAGTTGACAAAACCATGGGCAACTTTTTTCAACAAGTAAATCTTACAATACAAATGCAAATGTTCCGTCACTGATTCGACCACGCATTGTTTGTTCAATTTTCATAATTGAAATATTAATTTAATCCCGTCGATGTCGTCATACATTCTAACACCCTAACACTAATTAGTCTTCAAATTAAATCAATCAAACTGCTCCACATCATCCATCTCAATTCATCAAATCTACTTCAATATTCCCGTTCTTGATATTTATTTATAAATTCATTCACTGATTAAAACTTACCTTGAAGGATGCAGTAGGGTTATCAGTAACACTACCAAAGGTAGTACTCCAGGCCACATTGCGGCGGCCTGAAAGCAAACATAATCACATTTTGTATTGAATGAAAAATATATATACTGAAAGAGAGTTCTTGTTGTGGTGAAACGCAAAAGCCGCATGAGTGTGCGGCATCCCACCGTGCGGTTCATTCGCGATGCACATAACCTCACTAGATCTCCTTCTATATGTCTATACATATATATTATATACTCTGATTATCCTCATGCAATCCTCTTCACTACTTCGTATATACGCGTATTTATTTGTGTTTATACCTCTGTATATATGCAATGACGTCGACGACGAAGATAAAGCGATCGTTTGATACAGTGCAGGTGTTTTTTCCTTTTTTTTTCTGCTCTCCACAAATTAATGATGTCTCTACTATCTCCATTCTCTCTATCTATCCGTCTTGAGAATGGAGTTGGGAAAAAAAATATTATTATTATTCTCCATTTATTATGATACTTTTTTTTCACAAACTAAATCGCACGGGTATCGAAATCGTATTGCTCGAGAGCAAAACAATCAGTCGTTGGATTTTAATCAACGAGTAAGGAATATATTTGCTCTGCCTGAAACGATTTTGTACCGCAATAGATGAAGTATATCGATTTCCAATGCTTTAACATGAAGCACCGTAGGCATATCGTGAATGAGTGTGAGAAAGTGGGAGAGACACCAAGTGATAGAAATATAAAGGGAAACGAGAGTGTGGGGGGTGGGAGTGATAACAAACAGTAGCGTTAACGTTGTGTACATGCATGAATATGGACGAGAAAATTTTATCGAATGTAAATACTGATATGTATATATATTTATATACAGTATGAATATCTTCAGAACATGAGGGATGAATCGACTAAATTTCAAGAGCAATTCTGCAGAGAGTTTATGATATTGTACAACATTCGAATTATTTATTTATCGGATCTCACAAGATTTTTTACTAATTTCTAATTCCAACTAGCATTTATTATTTCGTTTTTAAACTTTATAAAGAAAATTCATTAAGAATGTTCGTCATTATCAAAGTATGACACAAATGAAACAAAAATTACAGAACTGCACTATCAACTTCAACAGTATTATCACCAATTATGGAGAATAAATCATCCCTTTCACTATTCACCATCAAGTCCTTCTTAAACACTAACAGGAAATATAATACCAAGATGCTATCTCGAGTGTTGAAAGAATTTCCATTATAAAAATGAATGGAGTGAATATTTGAATGAGGAGAAAAAAGATTTTCCGCCATTAAATCTGTTTGTAGGTAAATATATATTGGAAAAAGAAAAGAAATATCGTACTACTTTCTAAAATGTTATTATTCGTGATTCTATTCTTCATCTTGGGCTCGTATATCCAACAACAGTAATACGAAAAGGAAAACAATTCATACACATATATCTAACGTGGCGGAGATTGATGAGAAGGCAACGGCACGATATAGTAGTTCAAAGTTGTGTGTATCACCCTCCTCTTTATTTATATACATAGAGTTTTCCTTCTCTCACCCCTGCATTGCTCTCTTCCTTCATACACCCTCACTCTCTTTCAGTATCTCCCCATTTTTCTTTCGCCTCAGCAATGTGGCTCGCAATTTCACAGCTTCCGCTGTATATATCGCACAACGTACACTCGAGTGCATTTTTTTACAATCTAATTTTCATGTAGCAGTAAATTTTCTCATGGACACGTTAATCAACAACAGACGGTGCATCTTGCTAGTTATTAGGAAGTAGGAATTGATCAATGAATGTGTACCCTGTAAAATGCTACACAATTTATCATTTGTTGGTTTTAATAAGCAAACGAAATATTTAGACTATCAACTCGTGAAAATTAATACCGAGTATTAATATCGTGAGAAATTATCTGAACGTGGTGACGGTTTTGCATTTGCCATTAGAAATTTCATCACTGTCCAATTTATTTGTTTTTCTAGTTAATGAATTTTCTTTCCCTTAATATTACAATTGATCTGTTATTCTTCGGCAAACGTTTTCCAATGTAAATATGGAAAAGTATACAACAGTGAAAAAGAATTTCCGGATGTATACATTTTTTCGGGAGCGACATTTTTCCCGGTTAAATTTTATCCAGATGTAACTCCGCTCGTTCTATTTACCCTGCAAATTTTTCTTACTAATATTTTTTCAAGGTAAATTTTTTTCACACTACGTTATTCGTATTTCACTTCTGTATGAAATAACCATTTGTTTTTCTTTCCTAAATTCTCCCATAAATGTTCATCCTAGTGATCAATTAATAACATTTCCGGAATTCTCACCAATAAACATTTCCAACGTCACATTCTCACCGATATGAATTTCTATTGCAGTTCTAACATCCACGGCATTTACAATAATCGTCTGCAAATATATCAGAAGCCGGATAACAATTCAATGAATAGAAAACTGGACCAACAAAAAAAAAATTTGTCAACTGCAAATCCAACAGAGGTGTCAATTCACCTTGAATTTTCTCACAATTTCATTTCCAAGAAATGTATGGAAATAGAAATGTGAGAGTGAACAAGTTGAGTGTGAAAATATAACCGCAATATATATTTATACATATATAAAATGGCCCCTCCTGGGCGATATAAAGGACGCGCGCGCGCACGAATGCGTAAAATCAATACAATTTCAAAGAGAATAACTTGTGAGATAAGTAATTCATGGTAATAAATCGTGATGAAATTGATGAGATAGAACAAGCGATCAATCGCCTATGAACGATAAAGCAAACCAAATGGGTGTGTCAGTTTAATATTCACACATATATAGAATGCATCTCCATATTTACGTGCTCATATATATATACATATATAAAAGCTCACACAGTGCAACCCGTCCCACGCGCTCTCATGATTTTCCCGATGTGTAGATGTGTTTGCCAGCGATAGAAAAACGAGGGGATCGTAATTGGTTCACGCACATATATACATCGCTTTCTCCACCCCCTCCCTCTCTTCATCCCTCCATATATATATGTGATTGTTGGTATGTATACATTTACATATATATAAGTATATACGTTTATTCGTATAACAGTCATCCAGCTTCTCAAAGCGACCCCTGACATTTAGAAATGTCACCAGAGGTCACGTCACAAGTTTCGCAATTTGTTACCAACTAATATCAAGTAACATAACTGAACTTCATTACAACATTCATTAGCTCACAATAGGTGTAATTGATATACTAAATATTGTGGATAATAAATTTCTTGATTGGATTTATGTTGGGGACAATTATTTTCATATGAATGTTGACAGTATTGAATGTGACTGAATTGTAGAATTATAGAATTTCATTAAGGTACTTCGTATGTGTTAACGTGTGTAGTTATGGTGTTTGTAAATATGAATAATTTACGCGTTTATTCATGATTTCATATGTGGTTCGTGAATTGTATTGGAATTGCTTGATCGCGCGGTGAAATATTCGTTGCGAATAGTTTGGTGAATTGAATCTTGCTACCGTCATATTGTCACGATCACTTTGTTCTCCTGGGAAGTTTTTCCTCCAAGTGTATTCATCACTTCGACAACATTCACCTACCTCACTGCTAGAACGTCCGCTTTTCTATTAGCAGCAAAGGGAAGGAGGAAAAAAGAGACACTTCCGCAATATTATATTTTATCGCCACTTCCTCCTTCTTCATTTCCTCTATACACAACGAAAATTATTTTTCCTTATGTTACTTTATTTATTTTGCTTTTTTGTTGATTTCATCGGTGAGCTTTTCATCTTGTGATGACGTAAAGATGTGTGAGATCAAATGAGATTATAAAAATGCATATTGAAATGTATTTTTATATTTGACAGTTTATATTTTTTTTCTCAATGATTTCGAAGTGAGGGAAACCAAATCGTTGGCAGTCGTTGAAGTAGTAACATTCATTGATACAAAAAAAAATTTGTTTTTCTATCAATTTTTCACAACGAAACTACAGTTATCGGTCAGAGCCTAAATTCAATATCAGTTCTCCAATGTACATTAAATTCCAATGAAAAATGACCTTCGCTCCCATTTTCCAGCGAGCAAAAAACCGCAATAAAAAAGAAACGAGACGAGAAAAAATGAATCGATGATTGAATTCTTATCAGAAAGATTCGCAATTTATAAAAACTTATCGATTTGATATCAGAGAATACCCACAGTTCTTTCCATTCAATGCTGCAATACACATCTTGTCATGATAGAAATACATTTGTCTATATATACAAAACACAAATTGTTGTGATGTCTCTCAGGGGTTGAATGCAACGCTCACTTAAAACAACCTTTCACCACCGGAACTTTTCATTCGAAACTCACTTGGGAGGAATATACTCCTGCAGTTTAAAAGATAAATTTTGTACGTTCATCTTTCCAACCCACAAATATTTCTTTCTCTGTTACACATTTGCTACTGGATAAAACGTTGCGCAACTCATCGGCTACTTCTCTTTCTCTACAGCGCATTTATATCTGTACAATCCATATATACGTATAAGAGATTTCCAACAAACTCTCAACCTGCTCGCACGCTCTCAACTCAACTCGGCCCATACTCATTTATACGTATCCCAGTCACGCCCGCATAGCATCAATAGCACGCGAGCATCTTCCAAGTCGCGAAAACTTTTTTTATTGAACGTCTGAAATATATATTGACCTCGTGCACACGATGGATAACCAGTTTCAGTTGAATTTAATTTCTTCAAGAGCAGTAGTATACACAAGAGATAGTCAGGCAATTCGAGTACTTTAAAGAAGTTGACCTCACAACGAATAAAATATATCCCTTGTAATATTTTCAAGATTCCAAACTTTTTTCCATCCATTCTTCATGGTAAGAATATAAATTATTAAAAACCATCCAATTATATTTTCAATACACGTGGTAGTCATTTTACTCGATCGACCAGTTCAATTCTCACATCGCATTTGTATTTCAACCCAAATATTTGATCACGATTAATATATAATTGTCAATTTACCAAATACATCACATTTTCATTGATCAGATCACATGAATTAATCAGAGAATTTTCGATTCGATAATTTATTCATTCAAATATAAAACAGACGAGAATAGATGGAAAAATAGAGGACATTGCACAAGAAAGCGTAGAAATAACATCAAACCATTTTCTTTTTCTTCCCTTCATTTTCTTTATCGTCAACTTTTAATGCTGTTTGCTTTTCAGCTTTACTCATTAATTTTCCCTCTTTCACTATTCAAATTACGTTGGGAATATTGAATTGAATCTATAGAAGAGACGAAGAGCTTGGACGATTATAATAAAAGGAGGTATATAGAGTGGACCATGAAACGCCAATGAAACACCTCACACAGCTATCGGGTTCCAAAAAGCAAATTCTCTCTATATATGTATTGTAAGTATATTACAGCTACGTACATATAGATATACATATACTGTGAACAACAATTATAATGGCCGAGTGAGAGCATATGCGGACGACGTGGACGTGGAGAACCGACCAGGTGCAGTGAATGGGCCAAGTCTGATTAATACGAGAGGCCCTTCTAACGTGACCCAACAGAAGGAAAATTGCGAGTTGGTGAACGAAGACAGAGGAGAGCATAATGTTCTACCGTTTTTCTCTGTCTAATTTACACCATTATATACAGACATATTTTTTACACAATCTCATCTTAATTTTTATTATTCTCATATATTTTTATTTCATTTTTTGATGTTGAAAAAATTAATAGCCACTTAGAACGATGTATAGTCACGTGGTTGGATATAAAATATATTATACTGCGGGGTTGTAAACTCGGGCAGTAATAAAGTCTATGGTTGAAGAAGAGGAAAAAAAAATTATGTGAAAATAAATAAGAAAATGTAGGGTTACTTGAATTCAATAAAACGATCTGCATAAAAAGAATGCTCGGGAGAGAAAAAATAAAAAAGAAAATTTTTACGATTCGATCTTTTGTCGTTTTGTTTTTTTTTCATAGTTCTGCAATTTTTCCTCATTTCGTTTTGATGTTCCGTTAGAGGAATTAATTCAATACTCGCACACATTGATGTACTATTGCGTAATGTTTTCTTTCCATTACGCAAGGAAAATATCAGAGTATAAAATTCGAGCAGCATCATTATATAAATAATATCGATTCTCACAAATATAAAATGTATTATGTGTGCGAATGTTATCGCCATTAGGAGTCCATTAAACCGGGGAGTTTTTGCACAAGGGAGAAAGGGTTTTTTTCCACCATATCATAAAAGTAGAAAAGCCATAGAGGTTCTTCGTGCATGAATTCCCTTGTTTTCATGCTCTCCATTAATAAATTCCATGAGTGCTCGTATTCGCGTATCATTAGTTGCTAAGCAAATGTTTCTTTTTTACATAATAATAACAAAATGTCGACTCATTAAATTTTGATACTCATTTTTATACGAAGAGAGTCTACATTGAAAATTAATGGAGAGAGTTTAAATACGTCAAAAAAAGTGGAAGAAAATTTGAAATAAAACTGTATTAATATTTTGTATTATTCAAGAAGTCCTGAGTGTCCCAATAATTATAAAGTAATCGAGATATTTCTCTGTGTGGACTAAATAATTGAACGTCCCTCAATGCTGCCATGAAATGAGTCCCTTGCTATCAAAACTACTCCAAATTGGACACTTCGAAGAACTAGATATAGAGAAAAAAAATATTCCTGCTTCTCCGTAGAAAAGGAAATCCAAAAGAAGAAAAATTCAACAAGAAAAATATGCCATGAATAAAAATACATTGTTGATACTTATGTATAATAGTAGAGGAAAAAAAAAATTCATATTTATCAAAACATCGGAAATATGATCGTCAACGTTGAGGAAAAGCCTATAAGCCGACGCACGGATGAGAAGCAATATATCTTTCTAGATATATGTCTCTCTCAATGCGCTTATCTCACGCCTCGTATTTTCCTCTCTCTCCCTCATTTTGTCCCAATCTTCTACACCCCAATTCCACCCCTCTCACTGACACATTCCTTCCCCATTCGCGAATGGCGCCTCGTCAGAAAGGGCTGAGTTTTGTGCTGGGGTAAGCACAAACCCTCGTCGCAAGTGCGCCGGATATCCGATTGATTGGTGGATATACGAAATCGTACCTCGTTTCCTCCAACAAATTGGCAACTCTTAACAAAGACACACCGTAAAACGAAATGTTTCCATTTTTCATAATGCCATTACATTCAAAATTGTCATCCATCTGATGTGAAAGGAGATGAATATCAAACAGAATATAAAGAGGAAAATATTTCTCCAAACATCTCCTGTCATGTTAATGAAATTGCGAATGGAAAACTTCCACATGGCTCTTCACATTTTTCTGTGTATCACGACATAACGGTGAATAAAAGGGGGGGAGGGTTACTTCAAACTGCGCTGCGAGTCTATGATTTGATTCAATTCAATGTAGAAAAAAATAAAAAATAAAAAAAAAACCATTCAACATTTCATACCTAATCAGATGTGTTCCCATTTTATTGCAATGAAACAATTTGACGCACGAAATTGATGATGGAGTAATGAAAATTCCCTGAATAATTCGTATCTATTAACTGGAAAAATTCATGAAAATCAATGTTGGCAATCATGTAGAGTGATATACACAGCTATAAAATAGCTATATATACCACAACACACTTGTAAACAGAACATAATGCTCAATTTATTGAAAATATCGTTTGGATCATCAGGTGTCTCATTAACTAACCAATGCCACCATTATGTAACCCGTTCGCATGGTGAATGATGAACAAAAAATGAAAATATATAGGATATACCAAATGGAACGTCGACCAACGATATCATGATAAATACATATGCATACAAACCAATTAATTCTCTCTGAAATATCTCCATCAAGATAACAATCACATATCCATGTGTAACTAATCCGAACACGAATAAACTCAACGATGCATTATTCAACTCAAAATGTCTTCGAGGATAAAATCAAACCACGAAAATAATTATCACTACGCTAAAACATTATTTTCTTTCATTTGTGCCTCTACTTATCACCCGGTGGAAAAATATTTTGTTCTGATCATTCCCCGTTATACAAATCGCCACTACATCAAGGATATCTCAACAAATAAAATAATTCCTCCTAACACAACAGCAACAGAGTGCCACTGGTATTGTTATATCTCCTTTCTTCAAGCAAAAAACTATAAGAGAGTAAAGTACGTCTTTAAGTATATAACCGCGATCGTAAAACACCCCAGTAAACTACAATGCAATGACTCGCTCACACGGAAATTATATAAATACGAAATCAGGAACAGCACTTAGCGCGCCATAAAAATGAAAATTTCACATGGTAACTATCCTCAAATTCGATTTGATATTATTAATAACCAATTGAAATAGGTTTATAGAGTGAAATATACAGGAATTATTAATGCAAGAAACTGTGATAAGTCGAACATTCTGTACACCAGTCAAAAATAACAAAGAATTAGTTGTTCATCTATTTTAACATCAACAAAAATTTTTTTCCCTCACAATTACGTTAATTTTCTTCGATGTCGTAATGAAAAGAATGAAAGAAAAATAAAGATATCTGTGATTTTGGTGAAGATGCCTCATCGAGCAAATGTCGAGTTCGGCTTGACGCCGCTACTTCTTCGTTGTTTATATATGTCCAACTGGCTCCCAATCACATCAGATATTTATATCAAGGATATAGCCCAACTCTTCCACCTTCATCTCCCATATATTTCACACCGGAATCTCGTCTCAACGACATCTCGACATATTGAATGTCGATAAAGATGTTCACGTACGTCGCGCGCGCCGTGGCAATGTCGTAAAACGAATAACAAAAGAAATAAAAATAGATAAATGATAATAAATGAAGAAAATGAATAGATGAATAAATAGAAGAGACATGGAAATGTGTCAGTCACCCGGGATCCAACGTGCGATTAACCAATTCGTCCTAACTCTCTCTATCATCACATTTGTTGTCGAATAAATCCGCTCCTACAACATTGTCAAACAATATCCCTGACAGGGCATGACTATGATTCATGTCTTCTAATTATTCCAATAAAACTTATTATTCTATACTGTAAATGTTCAGTATTTTGTTGGCTTACATTTAACTCCAAGTGTGTAACATTATCAACTTCTTCTCACAAACTCCACCCACAATCAACCTCTACCATGCCAAAACTGTTTTCCCTCAGCCATGTATACAAAATCCACCGACAACATTTCATCTAACAAACGAATCGTCATAATTATTAATTCTTACGTGTCCCCTCATAATGTTCATCAAACGTACATGAAGCCCTCCACTGATACACAAAACAACCCTCCATCTCAACTGGACTATCATATCTCAACACCATCAATCAACCAGTCAATTAATCAACAGTATACTGAATAATGTTCCTTGATCAATTTCATTTGGTTGTTCCGACGGGTGGGATGATGTATAAAAATAATTGACAAAGAAATGTAGAAGAAATTACTTACCTGGAGGAGATAAAAATCCTAGGCAATCACGATGTAACGGCGTGGCGATTGTGACATGGCGCCCTCCGTATATAACTCAGCTGGCGGGGGTGAAAGGGTGACTTGAAACGCAAACGTCCTACCTCGGACGATTCGTCTCCTGGACTGCCGTCGTTGAGAGGTCCACGGCAACTCAAACCGAATACCTGGTTGCTGGTGCGCTATTGATCTCGTCCCAGACACCCCACACGATATCCACGCAGACGCTTGACGTTGCCGCGTCGCTTTAGCAACGTGACGTCATTCCGCCACCAAAACTCCACACTGAATATTTCTGTGCGAGTTCTCGTCTCTGGTTTTTCTCCTGGCTCCACGTCCTCTCTCACGCGGTACAGCAAATCTCCTCGCCCACCCCCCCGCAGAATCACACACAAATGACGCGTACACCAACACACTCGCTTCTACCCTCTGCTTCTATATGGTATCAAATCATCGGTGATGTGCTCTATTGAGTTGCACAACCGCTTCTCCCTTTCAATTCTCTACATTTACTGTATTTCCCTCCACTACTTTGAATTTTCACGTCATCAACAAGCTTTGCGATTGACCATACTCCCATCTAATCGCGGTTAACCCAAGAGATGCGCGCCGAGTATTGTTTACGAAGAGAATCAGTTGAACGGACTGGTTTCCTAAATGCCTTTTCCATATCAACCAACCAATAACGACAACGGCGTCAACGAAAGCCCCGACGGCGGCGGCAAACAGCAGCGGCAACGACAAACTCTACGAGGACATCAAATCAAACGACCGCTTTGGGAGCTATTCACACAGTGGATCCACAGGGGAATTCGTTTCTCTCGGTCGCACAGTATAAATATGTGGTATATTCAATCTGAGATCATTTCGACTTTTTCCATCATTTACTCTGGTTCGTCTCCACATTTTTTTCTTGTCCACGGTTCACACTCTCGGAATTCATGTTGTGTCAACACCAATTATGCACAACTGAATGCTCAAGAAATTTGCAAAGGTGAATGTGAAAATTGGTCTCTACGAAAATTGTAGTGAAGAAAATGCCGCATTGCCAATTAATTTTTTTATTGTTGATGAAAAAGTCGCGCATAAGGATGAAATGTTTGCACACATGTTGCCTTGGTAATATGTGAGTATGAGGATAACGGTGATGCTCATTAGAGAGCTTTTTAGCTCAAACATGTTTCGCACATATATTCGTTCTATCTCACCCTCCCCAATTGCAGCAGAACACTACAGACGACGTGGCCAGGTTTAATGGAGGAAGGTTTCTTCTTCGATTGTTCGCACAATTGCCTTGACTAGCTGGAAGTATTGTAAGACGAGAAGTATGATTGGTCTAACCATCCAGAGATTAGAAGATTAGAGACGATATTTTTCTTTCATCTCTCTTATGCAGCAGACGAAGAAGCAGAAGAAGAAAATGTGAAATAACGCCACAATTGATTGCTTGTTACAAAACCTTAGTATTAAAATATTCCAGTAAAACAATAAATAATAATGATTGATAATAATAAAATTAACTAATAGAATATTCGGCAGTGTAACATGCTAGTAAACGGCAGGTGCCTACATCACAATAATTATATGTATTAAATGTATAAGTGATTATTCAATGATTCAATTCTGAATTACAAACATACGTTATAATCATTACTTTTTTCCTTTCGTCTTGCCTTCGATTTCAAATCACATGTCGTGAACTATTGGATTGTTTTGTATTTACTTATTTCGTTTTTCTATTTGTTTGTGTGTTGAACAATGTACGTGATGCCATAACTGCAGCAGAAGTTTTTCATTACATGCAATTATTGAGGATGCACTCACAATCGCGACGGATTTCGCAGCGGTATGCTATTTTTGTTTTGTATCATTTGATTGTAATTTACACACACACACACACACACACGCACACACACACACACACACACACACACGCGCGCGCGCACGCACACGCACACACACACATATATATACATACTAACATCCGTAATTTCCACACTCATCAGAGATCATATCATAATATTATTCAGTTCATACGTTGCTATAATTTTCCCTTGCTACTCGTAAATTCTTTCATGGTTTCGGATTTCGCACACACACAAAAATTATTACTATATTTTTGTTGTTTGTTGCTCCTAATTCACGCAGTGTATGCGGCAACAACTATGAACACACTTCAATCATCATTTTGACAATGCACGTAAGACAATTGAGAGATGTCGCAGTGTATCAAAATAAGCTGCAATTGCTCATTGCAACGAACACACAGAGGTTCTATTATTCAATTACAAAATTTTTTTCTTGATGGGATTGTGAAGTATTTTCAGTGTCTAGATTCTCACCACCTAACAGTATTTCAGTCTCTAATCCCAGGTAATCTAAATTCAGATTCACCAATGACATATATGAATGAGGATGCGTTCTGTTTGTTTTCATTGATGTGTCTGACATGAAAACTTTTTGGTATGTGTTTTATTTTCAAATTTCATTGTCCAACCCCAGAGAAGTTCATTGATTTCAAGTGGGAGAACTATAAATGTCGAATTTCCCATAATCATTCATCGTGATGATTGCAACAGGATTTCACTTTCATTCCATTTCTTTAAAAATTCAGTCAGTTCTATGAGCTCAGAAATGTTTTTCGAAACGAAATTGAAAAAAAAATCAAGTATCATTACACAAGTAAAAAAAATCAACAAAAAGAAAACAAAAAAATCGATTACTCCGATATCTAAGTTAATGAATCACACTTAATTCATTGTTCCAATCGAACAATGAGATTGTTAAATATTTACGATGAGGACACGCAACTATCCGCAGTCACATATCATTCCCGCAAGTCATTGTCTATTGAGAAAAAAAAACTCCTCGCCTATATGTTGGATAAACATATATCCTAATAATAAATTTTGAAACACAGCCTACATTTAGCGTGAGCTGTTTGATCGAATGAATACAATATGTCACATTCCTCCTTATATCGTGGGGACATCCGATTGATTTTATTAAATAAATTGTAACTAAAGGAAAAAGAAGCGAATTTGGCCCAGAAAATGTCTTACTCCATAATTATTCTATTTATAAATTATTCTCATGATTAAATTATGATTGTTCGCCATTAGCTGGCCATTGACCCGAATTATTCCAATCCCAATCTTTACCCTTCGGTCGGAATTTACTAGTGCTACCAGAATTATTCCAATCACGATGAAAAAATTTCTTCTTAAAATGATGACGTTCCGGATCAGGCTGACGTTGATATTTAAGTGGTACCGATGACGTCATATTATTATTACTATTCGCGGCAGATGCGTTAGATAGCCGCGGACTTGTGGGTGATGGAGTACGTGGTAGTCCCAGTGCTTCATCTGGTGAAGGAACAATTGGCGGTTGACCAGTCACAGCACTATCCGATCCCAATCCACTATCTGGACTCGTGTTCACCCCTTCAGTCGATCTTCGGCGTTTATCAAGCTCAGTAGAAGCAAAAGCAACCAATCGATCAAAACCCGAACTGATACGATCCTGCCAATCTGCCTCGCCATCTGTAAATCGCATGTAAATTCGTCACTTGTTCCGAACTTGGCACACTGTCTAAATTATAGAATACAATTGTCCCTCCCGCTGATATGTCAATACCATATTTTCATAAAAATAAGCCATTGTCTTATTTTATTGAAGTGTACATTAGGGCACACCAACATCAACATTCTCTACTAGAATAATAATTTTCATGCATGAACCATTTCTCTAAGAGATAAGAATAAAAGTACAGAACAACTTTAGAAATCTTCATGAATACTAGAAATGAAGAATGGAAAAAGAAGACAATAAATGAATAATACAATCAGAGCTATAGACAAATAATAATATCTTTTCAACCCCCTTGAATAATGCCATCATAAAAATTGGCTACCTTTGGCTTTTATTATTGATAACATACACGAGCTTACTCGCCAATAAAAACTAAAAAGTGCTCGGATGTTAAGTGATTCTGGGTTGCTGGCCATGATCAGAAAATTGCGTTCAGTTACTTCAATGAACTTGGCTTATTTTCATGCAAATATGCAGCTGATTTTGGTGGAAATTGAATTGAAAACTAATTTAAAAATTGAATTCAACCACGCGTAAAGTTTCATTTTCTTTTGCTTCATCGTTTGTTCTATTTTCGCACAGTTCTATGCACGTCTGTCTTATAAAAAAACAAGAGAAAAATTTTGAAGAACCCCTTTGGGAAAACTCACCAAGAGCCACGAACCAACCCAAAGGCAGCCATATTTTCTCTTTTTCTTTCTCTCTCTTTTTCTCTTTCTCTCACTTATTTCTCTCCCTTTGATCGCTTCAATTGCTAACAAAACAAGCCGCAGGGGAGTTTTGAGGGAGGACTGAGTATGTGACAGAGCTAACCAACAAACAGCTACAGTGCATCTAACAAATACAACCAACAATAACAAAAATAATAAATTATAAGAGATGATGCACACCAATTCCATCATGGTGTGCACTAGTGATGGATAATGAAGATGAAACCAGCGGTATTGATCGCTCCAAAGCCATAAGTGTGAAAAAATTTTAATAAATCAATAAGTAAATAATTTAATAGAGAGATGCATGAAATAAACCAACGACATAGAGCAAATGTTTCAGAGTATTGAAATAATACAGGCATTGATTGAAGATACCTAGATAATTTTCTAGGAATCTGGAGAAAGATAGAACTGCGAAAAAAAGACGAAATTTCATTGCAAATTCTTCCACCAAGAAAGTGACCTTAATTATTGTAGGAACTTAATTTTTGTGGAGTATAATGTAATTCTACTGCACTGATTACAGTAACATATCACCTCTTGAGAAGGAAACTGAATGAAATAAATTTTTGGTATAATCAACTAAATTTTTCGTGAATCTTAACTGAACAATATGAGATGAATACCATAGCGCAATATCAGTACTTACCATCATCGCCAATGCCACTCCGTTGTCTTTGCGTTGTCATGTGTGGTTCATCGACAAGCGGTGTCGATGTGTTAGAATGGGGCTCGACAAGTGGACTCAAAGGTGCGCCGCTCGTGCTCACTGAAGACACGTTTGTCTCACTCTTGACCAATGCAGCTGACTGCAGTTGAAGTGGTGATGTTACCCTGCTATCATTACTGCTGCGACTATTGTTACTGCTTGTACAACGTAAATATGGCTGATATCTTTCACAGCCGCAAACCAAGAATGAAAACAAACATTCATTAAATTTTGATTTTTTTTTAACAAAACCCAAAATAATTCACCCACGTTTCATATACATTTTTTTCTATTACCTGCGATTGTTCGGTACATCATTTTTCCCATTGCCACTATGATTATTCAATATTCTCGCGTGTAACGATGCTGCTAATCCTTCAACCGGTACATCGCCATTTGACGAAGATGATTGTGAGGATGAATGCAACGGCGCAGCTGGCTGCGTTTGATTCATCATTTGTGATGTTGAATTGTCAGCAAAATAAGATTCATGATAGGGTTTGATATCAGCTCTTGGTAATTGCACCGGCGTATACCTTTAAACCAAAGAAGGATCCCGAAATACATAACATCATCTGGACTTATATCGAAAATTAAAAAAACAACCTCATCAGCAAGTTCTACTAACCTCTGGGGCTGAGGCGCAGGTGTAAACAGAACAGATGAACGTGACGCAGAGGTTGTGGACGTTGATGATGACGCCGAGGACGTTGGCACATAACTAGCCACATGTGCTAATGTAGCTAGTCCCGTTTCCCCTTCAGCACTTGCCGGTCTACTAATCGGGGAATACACGGCTTCTGTTCTCAACATAGCGCTCATATCAACCGCGGCGTTTATGATCGATTGATTTGATATTTCGAGTGTACGTTCAATTTCACCGCTAACAAGATCACCAATAGTCCTTGTACCGAGTAAACCACCACTGCTGCTACTATTGCTGCTGCCTGTGCTGCCACTACCCGATGCACTACGATCGTGAGTCAATTGTCGTGAGTCTGAACTTGGTCTCTCAGACGTTGTTAAATGCGAAGTCAATCGTTCTTGTGATAAATGGCGTCTAAGTGCCAGCTTTGCCGGTGATACTTGTGTATAATCAGGTGTTGAAACATTCGGTGGCAATATCGAACGTTTGCGATCATTGTCATTATGTGATGGCAATTGAGATGGTAGCTGAGAAATATGGAGTGGTTGTTGGTGCTGCTGATGTTGCTGTTGTTGTTGTTGTTGTTGTTGCTGCTGCTGCTGCTGTTGCTGTTTACTCCTATTATGCTGATCTTCGTTCAATACACTAGTAATAATACTTTTGAGCCGGTCCTCAAAATTGACAACTCTCGGAGGCTCTTGCACCCTATGAATAGGTTCACGTGAATTCCCCTGTGATTGTGACAATGAAGCTGACGAAAAATTGAAGTTGTGTTGGGGTAATCTTGCTCTCGGACTCGTCGAAGTACCACTACCGGTTGAATTGTTAGCATTATTAGTATTACTATTGCTACTGTTGTTATGTCTATTTGGTATCCGACCCGCCTCAATTTGCCGACCAGTTTCCAGAATTTTTTGGGCTAGAATTTCGGGATTGTTCTCTTGAATTTTGCCAATATCAGGAACGTCAGGCCATTCTTGCGATCGTGAACGTCCATCACGGTTCTTACGGGTCGAATTTTGTTTACCATTCTGTTGAGAATTGAGATTCGCATGCTTACTCACGATTGCGTCACGTTGCTGTTGAACTATTGCTGCGGCCTGTTTCTCACTTGTGGCGCGTTCTAATGCATTTAGCTCATGTTCCAATTTGGACACCTATAAGAAAAATAATAGAACAATCAATTTTTCAACTCACAAATCAATAATGAAACACTGCTCATACATTTATGCATATGTGTATTGTACCTGAGAATGCAATTTTTTTCTTTGTGACAATGTCGTAGATATCTCTTTGAGTATATAATCTTGTGTGAGCACAGGCGGTGGATTAGCAATATTATTGCCATTACCATGGTTAGTATATTTTTCTTGCAGTTCCTGATGTCTGATCGCAGTCAATCGTGTTTGTTCACTCTCCATCGAAGAAACTTGGGCTTGTAATTTACTCGCTTTCGCTTGCAATTGCTTATGCCTAAGAACAATTTCCTTGGCTTTCGCCAATAAGTCACCAGGCGAAGTAGCATTAATCCCCAATTCAGTCATCCGAGCTTTTAATAATGCTACACTGTCATCAATCAATACTTTTATTTGCTTCTCTAACTGCGCTGCACGTGATTGTAATTTTGAATTTCTCTCGCGTTCTTTCGCCAAATCAGCATTTACTGATGCTTTATACGCTGGTGTTCTCATAGATTCCAACATTAACATAAATTGATCCCTGCGAAATGAACGAATTGGAACTTGAAAAAAATTCTCGTGTGATGACGCATGGATTTACATTTCACTCTTTATGCTACTCTTTTTCACCCCCCTCATATAAAAGAGATCAAGGAAGTATTGAGGATATTACTTCAGGACAGATATCATCTCAGACTCTGAACAAAGTATGAAAGCAAAATATGTTGGGCGAGAGTAATAATCGGACATTTCCCATTCAAATCCACTCGATCCGAAAGACAATAACGATTATGAAAAAAAAAAAAAATGACAACAGTTTTTCGTCAAAGTACATACCTGTATGAATCAAGGAGCATTTGCAATGCGTATGGCGTCGCCGAAGGCGCCGATGGTATACTCAATTCTTCGTGTACAGTTGTCGGATGCGATTGTAATGACATTGACAATGAAGATAAATGCTGATCGACACATCCAGGCGCTGGTGGGAGTTTTTTGCCCATAGCTTGTGGTGATGTACTCAATAATGTCTGACTATGGAGGAGATCTAATCCCGAAATATTGATTGTCTTTTTGGGCTTCGCTTTCTTGACACCTCGGCCGCCGCGTTGTCGACCACGTGCTGAATTTGATCTAGGAATACCGCCACTACCAACTTTACGTGTCAATTTCCGCCTCATTTTCGTGGTTTGTCGTCTCGTCTTCAGATCATCCATGTCTGAATCGCTATTGGTTCCTTGGAGCTCATCATTATTCGGACTCTCCAATTGTCGAGACAAATCTCTTTTCGCTCTATCACCGCGTTCATTTCTATTTGATATCTTACTACTATTGCTGGCAGTGTTATTTATCACAGAATCAGAGTTTTCGAGATCTGGCCCACCCAGTCTATTGTTTTTCAAACGTAGAAAATAACGCTCCAACTTTGTTCGATCAATTACGTGAAGATAATACGATACTGGTTTACCTGTCCACGACACCGACCCTTTCAATGGTGTCATCTCGGATACGTGCATTATTGTGCCAATATCTATAAAGGAAGCGCAAATACCGTTTTTATCCATAAATTTGTTGCTCCCTCATTCGATACCTAGCGCGCAACAACTTTCCATTTAACCACAAATGTAATAAAGTTATACACACCACTGAGGTTACGATCGGTTATTCGAAAATTCAATGGACAAAATGATTTCGATGAAACAATACGTGCACCATCTCTCAGGTCAGCAAAACGTTCTTTCAACTGATGATCTACAGTCGGTCCAAATGCAAAATTATTAACAAATACGATTGTTGCATTTGTTATACTTTCACGATGTTCATCAGCCAAAAAATCGCCCTTGACAATACGGTAGTCCCCACATCGCTTGCCATACCAGTTCAACCATTTACGAAAATTTATTTCCATACTCTGAAAATTATAGAAAAACCAAACATTAATCTCTTAACTTTTGTTCATGTCAAGTATGTACACGCGATTATATAATCATTTTTTCTTGTTCATCACCTGGGCATATCGTGATGGAACATCAGCTCTTTCGACTCCCAGAGCAATTTTACATAATGTTGCTGCAGCCATTTGGAGCACTACTTGTCCAACACCCGATCCAAGATCAATGAACACATCATCTTCAGTGACATCAATTTGATCAATCATTTGACACACAAGCTCATAGCTCGTTTCACCATACACTTCAGGTGAGAATGGCTCATACTGATTCAACTTGTCAGGCTCAACTACCGCTTGGTTATATGTTTGTTGTAATATATGACGGAGTAGACCTCTACTCGGCCGTTTATTTAATCTCTGACATGGTAAACTGGTACCTTTCTCCTGGTTTTCATGACCAACACATCAAAAATATTCCATATTATTCACTAACTTTTTCGATATATTCGAATGAGAATGATCAATGATACGCCGAATACATACCAACTGAACGAGACTGTCAATAGCCCTATTGAAACGATCACACAAACTCTTCATACTCTCGAAATTCCTCGTATCATAATTTTGCAGAATATTGTTCTCCAACGGCAGTTTCAGATCTGGTAAATCGTCACAGACCCATCTCATCGTATCAACCACATCCAATGCACCATCATGACGATCCTGTGAACATAAACAAATGCATATGACATACAAAATGGATAAGGAAAACGTTGACTTCATGAAGTGCATTCATGACAAATATTAAGCATATGTAGTTCAACTATACAGTACAAAATTATTGTATGTATACAGTAGAAGCAACATGAGTACTATCTATGTCATGGACATGCAATGAGGACACTGATATGCAATGTAATGCTCAACATCATACAGAAAAACTCGAATCGAAGTCCGTTTATGCGACAATTCCACCTAACGGTACAAAATGTTCATTACGTTTCTAACCAAATCTCTTCATTTCAATCCGTCCGGATCATTCCCAATTTGAAATGTATGAAATAAACAAGAATCAACTGAATAGATCAAAGTTTTCTTTACCTATAGCACACACATACACGCATACAAGCGTACACACGGACACACTCACGTGTCGCGGGTGTTATTGACAATGCATACCCATGATGGTATGCATACAGTAGCGCTCCAAACTATTTTGACACTACACCTTATCATCATATCCTTTCATTCATACACTAATGAGGACTTAGGCGAAATAATACAACTTTAACAAATGTCTCGAAACTATTCTTTGTATATCTCGTATAGATGACTTGCCCATTTGCATTAGAATTAAGAAAAAAATAAAGTTGCAT
>JABMBR010012672.1:0-36574 GCA_018881525.1 Meteorus sp. PSUC_FEM 10030008 | reverse complement strand
TGTGTGTGTGTGTGTGTGTGTGTGTGTGTGTGTGTGTGTGTGTGTGTGTGTGTGTGTGTGTGTGTGTGTGAATGTGAAAAGAGAGGAAAAGAATTGTTACAATTTAGCGCAGATGATGGTAGTGCTTGCATTCAGCTCATCCTCAATTCGATTCCCATCTAGAGTTTCGCTCCTCATCGTAGAGGAAAAATAAAGAAGGTATAACAATTGTAATAATGATAATGACAATTATGTAAAGAGAAAATTTTTCTCATTGAGGGAAAACTCAAATCTCTCTTATTAAAAGATAATATCACAAGAGCTCAATTCAACGATAAAAAAACAGTCGGGCTCTTGCGTCCACTCGGTGGAAAATACTGGAAAGAAAAAGAATTCAGTAATTAATGTCGTTGATGGAATGTCATACCGTGGACCACTTTCAGGAATGCTAATCTTTAAAATATTTGTGAATGAAAAATGAAAAATATTACGGAATTTTCGTATTGAATTCTGTATGACGAACTCCAAAACAGCGTCAGAATGAATGAACGTACCTACATAAAATTGAAATTTCGCAAAATCTCTACATAAGCTGAATATTTCACAATGAATATTTCAACAACTTCCCGTTTCTACTTCAAAGTTGCTCTAATTCTCATAATAAACCTTATGCATTGCGTATTTCCTTCCATTCCTTTACATGAAAACACAACGAAGAATTTTTTTCCACTCTCACCACCCTCATCAAATCAAAATTACCAGGAAGTTTCCCAGGAATTCGAACATTCGAAATTCTACGTTTGAATATTGCAATCCACTTTCATGCCGAACGCCAATCAATTATCGGAGAAAAAATAAAAAAGAATATTGTTCCGCCTATGTACAGTTTCACTTTCACAAAATTCATGCATAAATGAATAGACAGATAAATCAATGAAAATATTTTAGAATTGATATAACAGCGTTCACACATCAGCCAAGGATTTCTGCATGACACGATCGAATATTACTACAACTGCGGTAAAGAAACAACGAGAGGAGGAAGGAAGGAAGGAAGAAATATAGGGAGGCAAAGGACGAGAGATGGCGAGGGTGTGAAAGTGAGAAAGGAAGCAAGGGAAAGGGATGAAAGTACGGGAATTCCGCACATGGTATCCACCCGATTATTACATATGAGAGAGCGCAAGTCACGTGACTTGGGTTAAAGGCCGCGTTTCTGGTACCGCTTTTCTCCAAACTACCACGCTAACACTTCAGCTTCCAATCTAAATATATATATATAGCACGTTGTTCATTGGTTTATACGTGTATATATCCGATTATAAACAAACATGAAGGCTTCACACATGTGAGAATGTATAATGAGCTTGAAAAAGGTGAAGGGATGAAGAGCTGTGAGAGCAGTAACTGTTAGACCAAGTTATATTCGATGTCTCTGCTTTTTATTCTTCCATTCATCATTAACTGATTTCTCGATACATCTATGATGAGTAGGAAATTGTTGACATTTCAATTTGTCTATTCTTATTATTTCAATACAACTTTGTGCATTGACTCGAAATTATTATTACAGTTGACTCGTCGTGTTCCGCAATGAAGAATTTTCCCAGTGGATTCTCAATCTTATCGAAGATTAACCCGGATGGGATTGTGCCTTTTTGTTAATCGCGTTCTGAAGAGTGGGTATTACTATCGGATGATTGAACGAGAAAATTACTCATTGAATTAGTGAAAAATCCAGGGTGAAAATGTCTGGAACGTATAGACTACATAGACACTTTTTGTGTAGGTTTCAATATCGCAGAGCAATTTTTTTCTTCACCGAACATACGAGGGTCAGATAAATATTTCCAACGCAGACATCGAAACAATTTAGCCGAAAGTATTTTGTAGAGAAGCCAAAAAAAAATTGAAAGAGCAAGAAAAAAGGAATACACTTTTTGCCATCATCTTTTTTATTTCGTGAACGTTCACGATATTGTCCAGATGGGCTTTCGAGAAGTCGGGAACTTTTTTTTTTCACCCTGGCCATTTTTGCCCTTGCTATATATACACATATATGACAGCGGCGGGTGGAGGGATGTTTCCGTGGAAATATACCCGTACAATCTATCGTAACGCGCTCCAGTGAAAGGTGAAAGGAGAAAAAAAATTCATCTGTTATCGAAGACTTGCAGACTTTTCTTATGTATACCTGCTCTTATATATGTTTATCCCCATCCGTCGAGTTATATTCACACCAAAAACGATTAAGCGTATCGAATCGCGTTCAATTTCTTCAGCGGAGTGTAGATATGTCGATATACGATCAATAACGGAACATTGTAATCATCAGAGATGTCAAGTGGTACAACCACGAATAAAAGTGGATTTTGCTTGTTGAGTAAACAATAAAAACACTGATCAAATAACAGTCGCAAAAATAAATCTCAGAGAAGGAATAGTTGGCTTTCACTACATGGGTTTGGTATTATTTTTTTATTGTTTGCGGTCAAAGTTTTTCCTCTTGACTCATTCAAGAATTCATAAGGCCACACATCCCTCTGAACCACATTTCCCCTAGCACTCACGTCCCTCACTTATTCATATATTTCCTCCAAGATGCTTTTAAATCGAATTGCAACCCTCTCACTTGATGTCACATATTTTTATTTCAACTTACATGAAACGAGAATAGTTTCGTTTATTACACGTTAATCGCAAATATGCTGAATATTTCATATCGAGAGCTATGAGAATAATGCACATACTCATGGATCGATCTCAAAGATGAGCGTCTTTTCACTGAGACTATTGCGAAAGGCAAATAAATTCAGCATCTATATACAACACGAGAAAAAATATCCCGGAATTCTTGGCTTTAATATATATGTATTCTTCTTATACATCGTTGAAATAAGTTACGAAGGGTCTTAACCCTCAATACCACCCCCATCATCTCACTTTCTTCCCCCATCTTCCCACTTTCCCTCGAAATCTTCCATCTCTGACGTGAAAGACTTCTAACCCGCAAGACTTCTCCGTTGTATCTCGCCCCAAAAAGAAAATTAACGGGCAACGAGCTTACACAAATGACGAAGGCGTGAGGGGAAGTGTGTGACGCGCGCGGTATTTCTATTTCTAGATTATTTCTCCAAGCCGATAATAAAGAATGATAGGAATATATAGTGCAAGGAAAAAAAAAAGTAGACCACAGGAAAAGGGAGAGTGAGAAAATATTGATGGGAAGAGAAAAGAATCCAGTGCGGTGTGTGCCAGCACTGGAGCGTGATATTGATGCTCTTCCATCTCCTATAAAGGATGACGTGACACTACCCTTTCCCTCCTCGCACTCTTATTGCGCCCTACTATCGTCACTGCATTCATCTTATTCCCTCACATTCAATGTTGCTCTCTTCCTCCATTCTTTGATGCGCCGATTCGTTCATTCCCTTCCGACTTTAAAGCTTGTGGCATACTCACACTGTCAAGCGCAAGCAAAATTTTTGCGATAACAGATTAGAGGATATCCGATCTTCAAGTCGCTAAGATGGAGAGAATAAAAAAATTTACGTCGCTCCAAACGCCAGGATGTTACTTTTGTGATCAAAGGGAAAATCCATGCGCAAATCTCTGTAGTATTCTGTCCATTCTATCTCCATATTTGCAACATGCAAACATGTTCAAATTCACAGACTTGATGTTGGTATTTGTCTGATCTATTTGCTGTTATCATCATATTTCCAACTACTCACACATTTGAAAATATTCTTCCTGAATGTTGCTTGAGAATCGATATCCAGTTGACAGAATGTTAGAATTTTACATTCATCACTGATTGAGTGTTTTACTACCCAATGTTGATATTATTTGAATGGTTGTGGAGTGTGCCAAGTTCTATATGTCAAGCAAATTATTCCTCAGGCAGATTGTTCAGAATTGAATTCATTATTAATAGTGTGTTGAAGTAATCAACAACAACATTTGGAATTATAGTGTTGTTGAAATTGTGCAAAGTATGCTGTCAAAAACATACTTGGGAAGAGCTTAAGCGTGGCACAAGAGATAAAACGGAAGAAACCAAAAGCACTAGATAGTTATAAATTAAATTCAAAGTTCTTGTAGAAGTGCGACGGATGGCGAACGAGAAATTGCTTTGGAATTCAACCCTCCCTACCGTACTCGCGTCTTCCATGCCACCCGCCATTAAAGACAGTGAACTTTCACCCATCTATATATTCTCAACCATCCAGCACAACTATAACACCATCACATCTACATTTACTCTCACAAGCCCAAACGATAAGTATACACATGTATACACGTTTCAGTCAAGGCAAGTCGGTCTTATCGCGTTGTAAAACTTCATCCGGAGGATATACATTAGATATCAACCACTATTTCCTTCCCACGTTTAGAAATGATGATAAATAAAATTTCAGAACTAATCATCTCGCTTTATTATGTTCCAACTTGTATTTTGATTTGTTATTTTTTAAAAATGAAAACGATGTCGTTGACGAGAATGCTTGTTACGTTTATATCATTGAGGGTTGTTTCGATTTCTGTTCTCTTTTTCATGAGAGTGCTCATGAACGAGATTCTACCATATCGTGCGTGACAATGCAATGGGATTTCATGAATGTTTCAATAGATTTAATCAGATTAGTTGAACCAGAATTGATATCTCATCATTGAATTATCTTGCTCAACCTGAACATCTATAACAATCCAAAAATCATCCAGCCATGAATGGAATAACGATATGCATTCAGAGTATGATTGAATGATCTGATTGATAAGTAAGCAGTCTCAGAATCAATAAATTCTGATGAGTTTTTGTTTACCTAACTACGCGGTAATGCTTTTGTGCATTGTAATATTCAATTTTTAGAGTCTCTAAGAAATATATTAGACAGCTTTTACTATCATGAGTCTGCAGCACGTGAGTAATAAAAATATAAAGATCGAGACGTGATAAAACGTCTATTCTCCATGCGAGAATATCCACTAGCAAATTTAAATTTAATCTTCTCCTGTAAAAAATTTTCAATAACCACTCAAACTCATCCTATAATTACAAGTTCATAAAATATCATATCCGAAGTTTCTAACTTTTGTCAATTTTCGTTTATCAATTCAAAATTTTCAATTTCATAGAAAAAGGAAATTAGTCACATGACAATGCCGTGAAATACGAGACATGTTGCGACCCCATTCTCAACATATAACCTACGCACAAATCTACACGGGTGCTTATATCAACATATACTTGCGATGTAGTACCATGTTATGTAGCACATACATTTAGGAAACATAGCGCTGCGTACATTTGCGTTGATATACGACAGAGAAACATAGCCCGTGAATGTTATTTACAGCTTCCTGCGTGCCTTCGGCTATACCTTCGCGATAAGTTAATACAGAAGTCCGAGTTGCCGGAGGGTTAATTGCATGGTTCGTCCGACATACCTACTCATCCGTCTTTCTGATGGTCTGTTACATATAACGCAACATACATTTAGGTTCATGCATACTCTCTTGCTCATTCACCATTCAACCTATATCGTACCTATATCTCTGACTAGTACGTTCTTAACCCCGTTGCCTCTCATCTCTTTTCATGTATACACATATATAATCGCGTCATCTATCTTACTCTATGCCTTTTGCTCTCGTATGAGAAAGGTATTCCTGCAGCGTCGGGTATTTCATGATTGCGGCCTCTGTTCCGGAATCACGATTGTGCATTCGCCCGGCAAGCTTTTTTCCTACTTTACTCTCTCACCCTCACCTCTTGTCCTCTCACATCGACTTTCTCTCTTCCTACGTGATACCAAATTCACAAGAATTACGAGTCCCACAAAAAAAAATTCAACTACGTTGGCATGCAAAACAAAAAACACAAAATTCTTTTTTCCCTACCAACGCAATATTTTTTCGTTATCCACTCTCACGTGTTAATTTAATCATCATATTCCTCATACTCTGCGGAACAGTACTACAACGAAATTTAATTGAAGTCTGTGTGTAGATTCATACGTTCGTGTGTGTTGCTATTTTTGTAAATCATGTGTGTATTCCATTATTGGATTTCACAATAAAATTCATGATACTGTTTCGAGTGTGTGGTATACAATAGATATAGTGGATGGAGAAGAGGGTGATTTAGTCGTTGGTTATCGGCCGCAAATTCGCCGCGAACGATCATTCTACTGACTGTATTACTAATATGTATATATATATGTTCTTCATGTATATACATAGAGGTTTTAATGCTTTGTACATGAATAAATGTATATAGATATAATAACGGTATGTCTCTCGTGTTCGGGTAACTCGAGTTCGGAAATGCGCGAACCGTAGTTTGGGGTGGTATTGATCGGCCGTCTCACGTTGCGTGGGAGAAATGAGGGTGGCAGTGACTAAAACAGTAGGCACATCCAGTTGCTCGAGTACCAGGCGCGTGAATCCAAAGGGGATTCTTCTGTATATATCTATAATGCTTCACCCTGCTATCACTTCTTTTTGCTTCTACCCTTTCGATGGGTATATAGATATACGCAACCTCCCCAACTCTAATTTCCATGGCCTTCAGTATATGTCTATGTATTTTATTAGTTCACCGGGAAATTTTGCTGAGGGATAATTTTGGATTATATCAGGAAAGTTTTTAATAATTTTTTTTCCCAAGTCGAGGAGAGGATGAGAATAGTGAAGTCTATTGAGGCAGTGATAATATGGCGGAGGAATTCGAAATGTGTTTCATAGTTGAATAAATTATGATGAATGACGTGCAATTGCGTTAAATCAGATACTTCGATAAACGCGAAAGCGATGAGTATTTGTACTTGATGTCAGAGTTGCAATGGTTGCATTGAATCTCATCACGAGGCGTATACAAATGATGATAATGATGATGGGATCACTCTGATGAATAGAAATTGGATTGGACTTCGGGGTGAATGAATGAATTGAACAGTTGATGATTTCAATAGCACAAATGGTAGGAATAATAAAAAAAATCAGATTGGGAATTTAGTTCATTGTCAATTTTGACTTTATGTGAATGCCATCAGAATGAACCAGCATGTTGTAATGACAAGTTTTCACAATCGTGTCATCAATCATATAAAATAACAACCGTATACGTATGATGGGGGTCGTTTTAGTTTTTTTCTTTTCGTATCAATTCTTGCTATCAACTGAATTCAACCGCTCAATCAGAAACGGGGAATAGAATTTTTGATTTGGATGTGAGCGTAACAGCAGGGATTTCAATGGCATCGTAATCTACATAAACAAAAGAACACTCTGCGTTAAAATTTATATATCTTAGAAGTTTATAGCAAATGAAGAAATCTTGAGTATCATTCCAAGTAATTGAGTACGAAAAGTTGCAACGAGAATTTCTTCTTCTCGCTCTTCACAAAGGACTGAGGTTAAATATTTTCATCCCTTCTCTTTGTTGTACTTGAGAACTAAAATCAAATGTGAATGCAATGCAGGTATTCATGAAATTATTTTCATAGGTTCATCTCATTTTCTTCTATTTTTTTTTTCTTTTTTATTTCGAGTGCCACAAATGAGCGGATGTGGCAGAGGCAGCAAATGTACAGACATGGTTTGATGAAGAATATGCACACCACCTAGTATTCAGTAGTACATGTACACTTCTGACTCGATTATGATTTTAATATTTCCTCTTGCCATTCGTTTTTCATCCCGAATAACTAGAAATCAGAAGTACATGAAATTTATTTCTTCACTCTCTTCTTCATTTCACAATTATTCCCCCAATTTCAATACCCATAAAAAACCGAAATTTCATCATTGCGCGTTTCTCATTATCAAACAGAAAAACCCAATTTCCGAAAATGCCATAAAATAACAATAAGATATAACTAACCATAACGTAATTCACTGTAAGATGAGCGATATTGCAACTCCACATTGACGATGAGCATTATAAACATGTGTGAAAGCAAATTTTCCTGACGCACCCTAACACGAGCGGCATTTACGGTACGACGCCTTTGAAGAAAGGAATATAGCACTCTCACCCACCCTCGCACTCCAATTCTCACCCCCACTTTTTCTTTCCTACTTTCTTTCTCTCACTCTCATTCAGTCACCTCCCTCTCTTTTATTCTCTTTCACTCTCGCTTCATTCCAAGTTCCTCTTGCGCGCACTTGTTCACTGCTCTCCACTTATTTCGGCTTTTCTTCCGGCACACTGAGCCGCTCGACGTTCCTACGGTTATAGACGTATAAGAACACACACATATATATATGGAACGGGGTTTTGCTAAATGTGCCATAAGAGGAAACGAGGCAGGAGTGAGATAAGCAAAATTGACAGACGACGAACTAAAGTGTGTGTGTATGTATATGGTAAGAGGGTGAAAAGTATGTACGCGTGCCTGATCTTTATATTTTTTTTCTCACTCGATTGTACCCGTTGTTTTTACTCTCTTTTCAACCCCTATATATTTTCTCTATATGTTTTTTTAACTGTTTAACCGCCCAGTTGGCGAGATTGTGTATAGTACATGTAATTACGCTTGAAAAGAGCGGTCGTGTGGTAAATAGTGACATTTTGCGATCAGATGGGGGTATACCAGACTTGTGATAACGCTCCAATCGCACATGCAACGTGTGTCAATCGATTGACAATTTATGTTCACTGATGTGTAGGTAGCATGGTGAATAAATGTTGTGGTGGTAGTACCAAACGGAGAATGGCAAAGTGAAAGCGCCTTATTGTTCGATAACCAATTAATCTGCCAATCACGCTTAGGATTATCTCATTACAGTGGTAGCATCTACGGCAAACTGAACGATCGGTAGAGCACAAGTGAGACGAAGGGAAGAGTGAGGGGGACAAAACTTATTACTAGATATAGTTAACGTGGATATCAAGGGATTTACACGAGGAAATGATTGGATTAATTTAATCACAATGAATGATAGATAAACTGATATATAAACTAGAACAGTAGGTCATTAATAATTCAAAGAATTCAATAATAAATCGGACTTCAATATGATAAAATAATATTTTCTCGTTGTGATAAAAATCACTGTTCATCGCTCATCTAAAAATTGGAAAAAAACATTTTTTTTTGTTTCACGCAGTGTTGATAAAAAAGCTCGTGAAGTAGTGAAACAGGATAAATTTGTACAGCCGATGTGTACGCTTAAATGTGTATGCGCACATATGTGCACATGAATAATATGTGTGCTGCTGTGGTATCTTCAACTACGAAGAGTGTTGGTAATAGAGAGGGTGAATCCTTCTAGGATGGTAAGATACTCGAGGGATTCGCGTGCGGCACTCGTGACATTATCGATTTCACGTTTAAATTATCCTTCAGGGCTTGGTAGAAGCGAAAGTGCAAGAGAGATAGAAAGCGCGCGCGCGCGAGCGGACAATCCTTGAGACGAGAAGGCTGAGTCGGCATGCCACGTTCACTATCACTATGTGTATACATGCATATATAACATATATTAGTGTATGTGAATATATGTGTAGTATACATAGACAAATGTATATATGTACAATTCTATGTACTTTAGAATGTAGTGTGTGCTCCGCAGTGCAGATAGAAGTGTCTTCGCCGTGGAAGCGAAAATTTCATGTTCGTTGAAACAATATTTAGATGAAAATAAAATTTACGAGTATATAAATATGCGCAGACGCAAGTGGGAGGTAAATAAATTTGTGATTACAATAAAAAATGAAATATAAAAAGTATTCGTAATATATTTTCTGTTACTTTTTTTTTACCGCTGCCGTTCTATTAAAGCATTCAGTCGTTATTTAAGAGAGAAATGTTATTGGAAAAAGGATCGAGAAATATTGTGTACAAAGAGTAATTGGCAGAGGTTCTACACGGTATTCTCCAAAGGGAACGACGACGAGACTGTATATATATATTTCCAATGAAAGTCTTTACGAACCGGACTTAGAGTCTACTTTTCGTCAAAAGAGTCAGTGGAAGCTTCAATCCGTATCTGATGTGACCAATTGCCCGCAAGAAGAGGAACCGAACTGATGTTGAATGCTACTAATTCGATCGTAGAAATGAAAATGAAAAATAAGAGGATGGAATAAAAGAAAAGTGGGAGAAATAAAAATAATAATGGAAAAGTAAAACTCTGTACAACATGCGGTGGCGGATGTACAGAAAGTACGGGCGAACGATATTTTATGACATGAAGTTAGTTACTTTTTACGAGGCAGGGTGTACAACTTGCACGGATGTGTATGAGTGTATGTATATGATTATCGATATATTTCCACGACTTACAGCTCATTAAACTTGGGCATTATGAGTGTAGTAAATACTGGTAACATCACAAAATATATTGACGGAAATTAATGTTACCGCGATAGAATGTGACACCAATCAGTTTGTCTTCACCAATATTTTAATATTTATAACTTTCATGAATTACATGATAAAATAAAAGCACAATTGTTCAAAGTTGAAATAATAATTGATGATTCTAGTCTGACTTATTTGACCTATAATATGCAACGCAAGACATGCATTCTCCAAATGTTCCTTAATGCCGATGAAAAATCGGATGGATTATAGAAAAGCTCCCGTGTTCGCTCAAGACAAAGTGCCAAAGAAGCTACTCGTAATTCGCACTGGCTCAAGGCACTTTCACGATTTCGCTCGGATGTGACGCGTGTAAAAATGAGTTCGTTCAATGTTACAACATTCGTTTAACGGTTTTGTGCAACGTTATATGTTTCTAGATGTGGATAGAAGTCAAAAGTTCATCGTCTGCTGTAAGTAGCGCATAGTTCAAACGTGAATATAATGACTTCACCACAAGATCGCGTATAATATCAATGGTATGATAGCAGTGAGCGGATATTCATTATTGCCTTGATACTCCAGCGGTGCTTGAAAAGTTGCGGATATAACAATGATGGTTGCGCAGTGGTGAATGTATATAAGAGAACTTTGTGCCAACTTTCCGATTGTCTCCGGATACTTCAGTCCACATCTCTATATATTGTAAAGTCAGCTGGTTTTTCTTATACCTTTATTTTTTTAACTCATAGATTTTATCACCAATTTATTCTTTGAAGAGAATCGAAACTTTTTTTGCTAATGAAATACAGACATTTTTGAAGTGTTATTGGGAGAATTTTTGATGACTGTCTGTAGCAGATTCGATCTTTATTTGTTCATGATGCTCGTGGCTTGTTGATTCGCTTCCATCATCGTTGGTTCTATTCTCTCTATATATTTGAACTTCATGAAGTAGGTTCATTTGTGGAGAGAAATAATGATCCACGAAAATCTGAGCAAACTTTTACACAAGCCCCAACAAGAATGTTTTTTACGTTCAATTGTGAATGAATAATGATGCGTATGAAGTCGTAAATTAGAATTGGATTCAGGGTAATTGCAAGTCTCATATGCAAATATAACGAGCCATTACATTCAGTGCCATATGGATTCGAGTATGATGATGAAACGTTTTGTAAAATGGAGCATCTACAAAGAGAGAAAAAAATTTTTGAAAATGAAATGAGATGTTGAAAGGGGGAAAGTAAGAGAGAAATGTTGAATAAATATTAAATCCATACCACGTTGACCACCGGTATACCGTTATATAAAATGGAATGAGTGAAAGGTTTGAGTGAAGTGAAAAAATAGAGAAGAAAAAAGGGAATAGGGAAAAAGAGAAGTACGATGAGGTCGAGAGAAAAGCACGGTCGGCACTCATACGCAAAGAGCAGAACGTTGTCTGGGATAACGGGGGGACATTAAAGTGAGCCAAGCGAAGCTTCTGTAGCAAATGAATATTTAAAAGAAACCTCGGCGTTGTTGCGTCTCCGCCAACGATGTCATTGTGATATAGTCATCGTCGTCGTCGTCGTTCTCGTTGTACTCGTCCCGTACGCCAGTCCCACCTCACACAACGTTGTCGTCAGGAATTGATGGTGGGTTGCGGAGGGATGAAAGTTTTTTCCTCTGCTCAACTTCGTTTTAATCGACCAAGTTCGTGCGACATGGAGAAAAGGATGATTCAACAGACAAAATAAACGGCGTAGAAGAAGAAAAAAATAGGAAAAAGAGGAAAACGAGAATGAGCAGAAGAAAAGAAAGCGCTAAACTGTTTCAAGAGAGCTTACACATCACAAGTAGAAGTATATCCTCAACGCTTATAAATGCTCGCGTGACCGAATCTCTCTTCGTTAATGAACCATTTTATTCCTATAAAATGTTTGGACGAGTACAATATTTGTTCAATGTTCGTATCAACACAGTGCAGCTGTCATGAAATAATGTGGTAAGTGCAACAATGCACTCTATTATTTGTTGAAAACCACGCGAACATTTGTGTGATGATCATGAATGATTTGATGGAAAAGTTCCACATATTCAAACTTTTACGTGGCAGAATGGAAACAAGAAAGTTATGCCTTTTCAATTCCTCATATTTTATAGACATTTGATGAAAAAGTACTCGAAAAACTGAGCGTTGGAGAGTGTCGTTAAATACATTCACTCCGCCACAAACAGAGGAGGGGAAAATCGTTTTCCTATAGATATGTATCGTTATTATATTCCCTATATTTTTTTTTCTCTTTTTACCCCGTCTCTCTTTTATTTCCCAGTCTCTTTTTGCAGCACAGCTCCACCACTGTCCTGTCGTGAATCCTCACGGTATATGCGTACACGATTCAAAGAGACGGTAATGCCTTTCGCATAAACTGATTCGTCTAGCTATGTAAGCGGGCTTTTATACATTACAGGTAATGTCGACTCGTATAAGAATTAATATAACGTTATCATGCATGTAATGAGAGCACTTTGCGTTCTTCGAAATGCTGCGCAAAGCATCAGCAGAGCCATGGCGATTACGGTCTCACACTGTACCAACCTCCATTTTATATTTACATTTATACACATTGGACATTGAGAGTGTATAAAAAGCTCGTATGCACGATCACCATGTGAAAGTGCGCGTATCGTTAGAAAAACATTCCAGTTAAATGGTGTTGTGTGAATGCTACGTCGCGATTTTGTATATATTGCAAAAATGTAGGGTGTTATACACTTAATTGTATGCACATGTACCGTACATTCACTTGTATATAACATTGTGAATTTTACCCAGTGAATGGCTTTTTAAAATGTTCTGCTTACATCATCGGGTTTTTCTTTCCTTTTCAAAGGCAAGTGAAAAATATAGGGGGAAAAAAAAGGCGAAAGCTTATATCGTTTGAAACATTTTGTATCACGAACTTCGTGCCAACAGAATGGCGAAAATATTTTATCACTCTGCAACGCCACACATTCACACACTGAGTTTCGTGGTCATAGTGTAAATATTTGACTACTGCAACCAAAAAAAAAGTCCTTAGAAATGAGAGAAGAAGCGATACATATATACATATATATTTTCAAACAGGCGTTTGAAAACTTTTGGCCATGCAAGCTGTAAATTTTCAGTTGTTTCTGATGAAAAGGAATTCTTTGCATCATGTTTATGTGGGTAAATCAAGATGCTGCAAAAAGCTAGCGAGATCAAAGATATTAAGACGAGGACGATGACATGTTGGAGATTGTTGGGCAGCATGAGGAACAGTACATGTATATATGTATTTAAACGCAGATGATGAAATAGCAAAAGAAGTTTCTCACGCTTGAGTGATTCGAGGTCGGTAGTGAACGAGTAAAGTATACAATATATATATAGTGATAAAGCTGAACCTCATATATGGCTGCAAATGAGGCCATAGATGCGCTAGACGATAAAAGAGATGATGAAAGTAGTTGGTGAAAAGGGCCGTCGCTTTTATTCAGAGAGAAAATGGGTCGGGGCCCAGAAGATTGAAGAAGAGAAAAGCTTACTGATACATATACATACTCTATCATTATGTATGAAGGAAGAAATAGACGTCAGAAAGTATTACTCACGATGAATATATGTAAGTATTGTACCATATGTTATATGTGAGGTAAGCACAAGGGAGTAAGTCTTTTGTAAGTAGAAACCTTTCTAAGTCATTATGTACAATATCAGACATCATAAAAATTGAAATATTCTCCACAATTGTTTAATGAACAACTCTAACTATCTGTGATGATTTCTCAGCTGGTTTCCTCTCTACAACTATTGACACAATAATAGAATTGTTCCCCAACTGATAATTATGACCATGAGCTGATTATCACTGAAAAATATATTCATAGACTATTGGCGACGTGAACAGTCGAGCGAATCTAAATGTGCACTTATGGTCACTGTTATGATAATGTATTCGTCTTCTAGGACAGTCCACCACAATTTGAGTCTCATGCATTACTGTGAATACATATATACATTCCCACAACAAACATCACATCACCATTCATCTAATGGTATGAATATCTAATGCAGCTGAGGTAGGTTACATAAAACCATATAACCATACTATGCCATTACACGTGAGTTGCCAGTGATGTTGAAGGCATTTACCACAACGTTTCAGATACAGTGATGGTGATAACTGCAACAATAGTTTGGCTATACACATGTATGAACTTATATACACATAGATTCATGTAAATTGCATACATACAAATGCCTATTCAACCACTCAACGTCTCGCACTCAAGATCCATCTACAATACCAATATCACTCAAACCAATCACATAAGAATTCTCTCTGCTGAGGATTCCTGAGATTTGCCATTTCAGTAATTGAATTCAAGCTCCCATGTATTATATATAGATTGAGTCTCCTAGGCTAATAGCTGAAGTTAGTCGCGTTTCTATGCAAATTTGGAATGCTCACGGGCATCGACTGAGATAAATACCACTACGAGAAACAAGAGAGTGGGCCTTTTGGTACAAGGGTCATACTCAACCCTCTGTTGTTTATCTACCAACGTCGAGGAATGAGAACAACACGATGGAAAAGGGAAGTGGTGGTGGAGTGAAATAGGAAGCGTGAGAGAAAGGAGTGTGGCATGAGAAATTTGTTGAGAATGAATGAGTAAGAGAAAGATAGTGAGAGAGTAGGTGAAAGATAAAGTGCAAGAGGGTGGGCATTGTGGGAGTGAGGAAGATTGGTGGTATGGGTCCTTTGCTGACTCTCGTAACTGAGAGTAGTTAGTGCCTTTGGCCTGGGTGAACTGCGACGAACGACTAACGTGTGCAGAATAACGATAAGCCTTAACGTTGAACAACAGGCAACGATATTTATGCGTCTGACTATAACAATGGTTTGTATGAACGATACGTAAAATACATTCTTACATGAGTGCATTTCTTTTGGCGATGAAGTAAAAACAGCTTGTGTGTTGAAGTAGATTAAGATATGACGTGTGTATGTATATGTAAGAGAGTGTGTACGTTCGTCCCCTAACAATAATTCGTGTGTTAAAGCTTGAAATTGAAATGGACCCTCTAATTGGCTAAATGCGTTTGTTGGCTGTTTGTACTAACGAGTTACTATAGATGGGGAGTGACTCGGTAGTTACGTGTCTGGTATACTTAGTTATATGTTTCAATAACAGACAATATAACAGAGGTAGTATTTGTGAGAACTGGGAAAAGTTATGTTCGTGAAAGCTTGCAAACAGTCAGACGTGTATGTTTGTACAATTGTGAAACTAAAAATCTCGACAAAAACATGTTTGAACAAAACATATGTTATCAATTCAAGTCTCGCTCTCGATTTAGTTTTACAATTTCATCACGACATGTGGAGAATTGATAATTTGTGGTGGTTTTGAAAGGTATTGTTTATATTGCACAATTTATGTAGTCAATATGACGAGTTTTGGTTTTGATTAATTTGAGAGATATAAAAATATTTTCAATTGATGAATGCGAATATATCACTGGATTGAAGAAAGCTGTGTTGTATAGCTTTGACAACATCCAAAATGATGAAGGATAATTAAACCATCAATGCAATCACCACTTTCTATTCAAATCGTTGCATATCATGGTGGTCTTGATTCATTGGCCAAAATATTTTATTTTCATCAATTCATACATTGAATTCGAAATGGACCTTGAAATAAAAAATTAAATAAAAATTGAATCATTTTCAAATTCAATCGCGACTGGAATCAATTCATGTTTCAAACCAAATACAAAACCAATTCGAATTGCATCCATCAGGAAAATTCCACCATATTTTCAATATGTAAACACACTATATTTGATAATTCAGATAGCAATCACCACAATTTCCATCACAGGTTTGCTTTCCTTCCTGAAAAATGCGTATGTGGCACTTTGTGATATTCCCGAGTGTCAGGGTCTAACCCAAAGAATTAGGGTCGAGACCTGGTGTACCAGTTATATATGACAGGCGCTTGTTTACACTCAACCTTATTGCTACCGGTCAATGTGCGAGGCGCAATGACTCAGCGGGCTATACACAAGGGAAAAGGGTAGACTAACGACAAGTGGAAAAGGGGAGAGCCCTTTTCGTGAGGTGTGGCCATCAGTCGTGAGTGATCAGACTTGACTAGTACTATCTGCACAACCACCATTTCACGTATGTATATATGAAAGGGTTGTTGGCATGAGGTGATAGTACGCTGCATCAGATCGCGACAAGTGCGGTGCCGTTTAGTAATGTCAGGCTCACTCACGAATGTGGCAGTGACAACAGCGACTCGATTTGGGAACATTTCGCAACATATACCTATACATATGAAAATACGTATCCACACGCCATTGTCTCTTTTTGAGGGTAGGTACAAAGGTCGATAGTGGCTAATGGGGTTACACATGCGGACGATGAGCATTATGCAATTCTCGGCAGGGTGACTACGGATAACGAGCAACAATGTGACGAATCAACGATGAACATATACATATATTCATACATTGTATTGTATGGGTGTATTTCTCATGTGTGTGGACACAATGCATGCACAATAGTGAGGTGATTCTCACTAACTGATTTCACTTGCAGCAATGAATTATTCTAAATTCATGATAAGCCTCGGTGTGACAAACGTGTAGAGCAGGTGTAAAGCAAAGGTGTAAGAGTTTTTTTCGTATATTCTCATGTGTTACTACAAATTGTTTCAGTGATACACAATGCGACAAGCAAATGTTTATTTATATTGTATGCAATGTGGGATAATTTAGACGGGAAATATTAGTGATAGGTCGTAAAGTGCAATGAAATTGGATGTAAATACGTGTTTTGTGTGTATTATTTAGGGTATAAGTTCATGTTTATATATCGGGTATTAAATGCACTTTACCCACAATAATGTCGAGAGGGCAGAGAAATGAGCGAGAGGAAGATAATCAGTGGATTATGCCTACGAAATTGTATCCACTGTACAAACACACAGTCGTGTTCATATTCAACCCATCCTCTAGAATACTATGTGTGTATATATGTTTATCATTTCAGTTGATGTACTAGTGGAAAAGCCATCAGAGCAGCTATGTACTTCTGTTTATAAATGCATGTGGTGTTTGTGAATGCAACGTGTGCAAGCTCTGAATTAAATTGGTATGCATATAAAGATATGTCCCATATGTTTGGAAGACATTCGCGGTTCTATTATTGCCAATTACGCTACCCATTTTGAATGTCTTTGGTGTAACTTTGTTACAGACTATTTCACCATTTTATCTCTGGCGTAGATTCACTTCGCCTTAATCTACGTTTGAATTTTGGAAGCGCGATTTTCTCATGAGTTTGATTTCGCCCAATTAAACTTGTTAATCAGTAGAACATTCAAAATTATTATTACATTGCATTAGATTTTATGTGTAATACGTGAAATAATTCACGTGCTGTTTGGGTAGAGTTTTTTATTGGAATTACTGCTACAGACTGAGAATATTTTTCCGAATAAAATATGGGTAGTTGTACATGTTGAAAGAGAGAATGACACACAAGTCAGCCGAGGAAAATGGCGCGTCTAGACGAATGATTCGTTCCGATTGAACGCAAAAGAGTCAACAGTATTCCACAATGACGTTTGAAATAAATTGGTGGAACGTGTTACGGATGATGTGGCTGTGTAGATACGTATGGAATGTGCAACCTGCTATATTTTTTTTTCGAGTACTTTGGTGTGGAATACAGAACAAAAAATCGTGACAAAAAACATTTATATCGGTATTTTATTCTATTTCTGTCCACTTTTGATGCAAATGTGAGGGCAATGTATTTCTTTTTGCCATTCTGCTATATCGTTGAGCAATAGAACTGTGAAGAACGAGCAGAAACGAATTTAAAATCACATCAACTATCTTCTAATTATATTTTTTTCAATCTGTTTCTCATTCATAATTTAGTTTACCATTCATCATATAAAATATGACTGTGTGTCTGCAGCATGCATCCAAAATCAAGTAGTATTTCTATCCTGTGTGAGTAGAGACCAGATATTTACGCTGAATTTCATATCAAAGCGTTTTAAATCACATTAACATATTAAACTTGTGTGTGTTCTTCAGAGACACATCGTGAACGACGTTAAAATCTTGACCATGAATAACACAAACGAATTTTCCAACGACGGTCCATCTCAAATCTAATAATACACTGCTTTCTACCAGAATCAAGATACACGCTCTTGAATGCAAATATAACTTTGAAAGCGAATTCAGTAACCGCGACCACAATCCATATACGTACAAACGTGAAGAATAAAATTCTGTGTTACTCTTCCATCATTATTTTCTTTATCTCTATGTGAGAACTCACCAGTTTTCATTATGCTTTACTTATCGCCATTTGTATTTTTTTTGTTCTCTTTTTACTTTCTATCTCATTGTATACAATTCAGAGAGATTCCAGTACATAAGTCGTCCCGAGTGTCCCTTAGAATCGCAAAATTCAATTTAACGTGCGATAAAATCAGCCGTTTTTCTAGCCATCCCATCCGAGTATAAATAGATGAAGGTTTTCTTTTTTTTTTATTTTTTTTTATTGCGTGTACGTTGGACTAAAGAATTCACTCCCTCGACTTATACACGTTTCTTTATACTCCAACACCACACATACGCACTTTCGATTCTGCAGAAATAAGCAACTGATCGCTCGTGCACTATATATAACGCCATGTTGAATAAAATCTTTAAGCAGACTATTTGAATTCAATCGACGTGCACAAAACTTACTCTCACACCGTTTCAGCCCCTGTGCTCTTTCCCTTTCCCTTGTGATCTTATTGTCTGACTGCAAAGTTCACTATTGAAGTTCCAGTATTGACTATTTCAACCCCAGACGCAATGAGAATAAAACTATGGTTACTTTCTCAATATTTAAAAATATCCTGGAGAAACGTGTGATTTTATAAAATTGATACAATACTGTGAATTTTTACTCTCAGTACGAACTCTAAATATCGCTGATTATTATTGAAATGTTGGGAATAAGTGTGATGAAATTAATTTGTGGTGATTTCATAAGAAAAGTCACAGAAATTGTCATTTCATTCCGTTTCAATCTGTATAAATTCTCTTAAGTAAGTATGTGAAAGAATTCCACAAAGACGTTGGTCAACATTGAAGTTGTGAAGATCGTCGGTAGTAAAACTCACAAAAGGTCGACAAATGCTCACCATAAACTTTAAACGGATTTGTCTTTAAACTCGGTTTCCCAAACTATTCGACATATCTACAGAACGAATAGATAGATCGAGTTCAAACAAATTTCATTTCATCCACATATGAGATTCCTATAACTTGGATTACAAATTCGTATGAGTCTACACTCACAATGAGATTTTCATTTTCTTCAGTTGGAAGTAAAAAACAAAATACAACACGACATCTAAAAAATAATTCAATCCATTAAATGAATCAAAATTCTCCATTTTTTCAAATCAACAATCAGGCAAAGTAATCAATCCGAATTATCGATTTTCTTTTCAGTATAATATTCAAAAAGAGAGGAATCTACAACAAACACAATCATAAGTGGATGGGCGTTTTTCGGTCCAGTCAGTAGCGAAGCACACGAGTACAATGTTCAAAATGTCTATATACTCTGTGTACATGTTTGTGTAAAAAAAGTAGATGACTATATATAGATGTGGATGAATGTGTACGTTCATACACGAGGATATTTATATATAGAAAATGTGTCGGGCAGGCGAAGAACCCCCGGGATCTCGTTGGGGCCTGCTACAGTAGCCGCAGTATAACGTAGGGGCGGATCGCGTGTGCTCAGTCTGAATACTGATTCTCGACGCTGGACGCATACATTACCCCACGGATAAAAGACATTTGCATTTTGATGGACCGCGCCGAGTGCATTTGACGTTTCGTATGCATTTCCCGGGATGCTTGAACCGTTGCTTCAAGTTCCATCTCGTCCACGCTAACTTATTTATTATCCGATCTATTGGCTTTTAATCGTGACACTGTCCCATGCAGCACAGTAAGCGCATGTATATATATGATGTCTATTTTATTGGTTGAATAAATGGGATATTATAATTTATAAGTGAACATGATGTGGGAATAAAATTTGCATAATGAAATTACTATCTTTTTTTTTCTTTTTCACTCACCATGTTGCTTCCCATTTCCCACGTCGTTGTACTGCCACGACGGAATTGCCAAGTAAGTGCTCGATTAATTCTACTGGAAGATCAACAATTTCTTCGACCGTTTTGTCTTGAAATATTCACTCAATTCTATATTCAACTTTTCACTCAACACTTTCGCACAGTTTCGACGCCGACACAATTGTTCAAGTTTCATATCTGAAACAAAGACAAATAAAATAAATTTATATAATGATCTATGATTGTACTGTCGTTTTTCGCTTTTTTTATTTATTTTCTTGGAGGTTTATTCACTCACACTTTATTTGTCGATGGATAAATTTTATTTCTATTGAGATACGTCTATTGGATATATAAAATATTTGATTGTATCCCTCTATTTTTTTTTCATCCTGAGATTACATGGCCAATGTATTTACCCGAAAGAAAATCTCATCAGTAAACGAAAATCGACAATTGGCGGTTTGAAATAGATGCTCTCTTCATCTTGTCAAGGCAAAGTCGGAATTCGATTTGCCAAAGCATCGCAGCACCGTTCCCATATAGCTGAGACGAATCTCTATACCAAAATGTTCGTGAAGAGCTTTATATATAGGGGAAGATGGCTTAACGTTGGTAAAAACGCGGGAGTCTCAGCAGTAGCAACAAGACGAGGATGACAACGAAGACGACGACGGAGACGACGACGAGAATACGATGGTATATACAGTCATACAAAATCCAAATCCCCTAGGGTAGATCTGGGAATATTGGGCTACATGAAACTAATGCCCGACCTCGCCTACGGCCTCAATCGGATAGCGAGATCGACTAAAACTGCTATACCCAGCGTTATTCGTTCTTGCGTAATGCTCGAATAGGTGAAATAAAGGAAATAAAAAATAAAAAAAATAATATCAAATTGTCGATGTATTGAAACGAAAAAGTCAAAAATGAAAAAATAAAAGAAAAACGGTGCGCAAGACATCACGACTGCGAGAATAAGAAAATGACTCCCTCGACACGAGACCAAAGGATGCACACGACAGTTACGAGTGAGAAAAGAGGATGCGATAGAGAGAATGAGGGGCATGAAAAGGCTTCGAAGTAAAAGTTGGAAGCCCAACGGAACGCTCGAGAGAAGCTTTGCAACTTCGACGACCTTTAAATTGACGCAACTATACCACTGTGGCCCCTCTCTTTCCACTATCGCTTTCTCTTTTCTTCCCTTACTGATGTCGCGCTACTACTCTGCAGTTGATAGTAGACAAGTCACAGTGTGGGAACATTGGCTTAACCGTAACAAGTTCATATGGTAGTTGAGTTTTCATGTCTGTATGGGTTTGAAAAGGAAAAAATAATAAAATGTTCTGTGATAAGAAAATTAAATTTACAGACATTTAATAGACATAATTGGACAACTATGAACAATTGTAATGTTAGGGTGGTATTTAGAACATCAATAACGTGGAAACTTTGGATCGTTAATGCTCAAGTGTATATACAGATATATTTTCATTTTTTTTTAGATATATATATGCGTTCATGAACGTAGCAGTTTTACATATAACACCTTTTACGTGAAAGAACGTTGCCGAGCCGTTTTATACTTCGACGCGAACTGCATCACGTGCCTTGAATGATAAGCTCCCCCTTTTTAGTATACTTTGTTACTGCGGCGCGATCGCAGGAATTGCGAGGTGTGTCCGACGTTTCTCATATCGCATATTGAGAGGCGCGGTGATTACTTGTGCTTTTGAAAAGTGATGAAGTGCATGTGGGAAACGTTGATAAATGATAAAATACCAATAATAAAATATTGCTGATATAATTATAATAGCTATAATGTTGATAAAGTTTAATGGGGAGTTTATGGAAGTAATAAAACTAGATTGTAACGAATAAAGAGAATGGGAAATTTATGGATATGTTTTATTTTACTCGTGCGCGAGTATTTGCCTCCGGTTATTTCCTCATTCTCGATACATTTTATTGAATTTTATTCTTTTGTTTGAATGGGATTTTGCATTTCTATATAGTACAAAAGTATAGCAGAGTTCAGTCATGAGATTTCTCTTTGTTGGAACGAAATTTAATTTTATACTCAAGTTCTATATGCGTCCCAATATTTTATATAAAATTAAATTCTTCATTTTTCAAATTACTCATCAACAAATATAATTATACGATCACATCATTTTCATTCTATCATCAAATTATGATATAGAAAATGGATATAAATCAATTGCAAAGTACAATCCCCTTCCCTATATTGCTCTTCTCACTAATCCCCAACAAGATCGTAAAACAAAAGTGAATAAGAAATAATTATTCGTACTTATTCAACCAATCACAATAGCGCACTTGACGGAACTCATGAAAAAAAAAAGAGAAAAAAAAGTTATGTGAAAAAAAAAAATTGAAAAATTACAAAATAAAGAAGAAAAGTTGTTGAACATTGTGAAAAATTTACTCAACGATATTTTTATCTTCCATCCTTATACGACCCTCGTTTGCTCACTCGACAAATCGAACCTCGCGACGTAGACTTAAATCCAACGAAAAGTAATGCTATTAATGGTGGGTTTTCACTCCCTTGTATTTCTACAACCGTAGGCGCACCCCCAACGGTGCGACGTCAGATTTTTTTTTCTCCTCACAGTCCCTGCCAATATATATATATATATATATATACTTATTACAATACGTATATATTTTTATACATTCCCCTTCACTCTGACTACACGCAACAGAGCGACGACAACGGCAAGGTGGCCTTCCGTCTGTAAATAATATTAATGCTTGTGTTGCCACGGACAATTATTGGAGAGCGTAATATACCGAACGAGACAGAAAAAAAATCTATTTAAACAGATATTCGCATGATTTTCTGATACAATAGAATGTTGGAACATTGCAAGTGTAGCCGGAGGTCCAACGCAAAATAACACCATGTGCACCTTTATTATTTGCTACGAAAGGAAATAAAAAAGCAGCAGTGTGCATTCACGTGTAATATGCACTCGCACAATCTCTTCTCTGTACTCCCGTGCATGTGTACACACACATGTATATATTCGTCGTCGTTCTGTACCCAGTCTTATAGTTGATAACATGATAAATATTTTATTTCTCAATGTACATCCAGGAGAAAATACAATAGTTATAAACATCTCTGTCACAATTCATAATATACATATAAAACAACTTATATAACAAATAAATGAAAAATTTCAATTCATTCTGGTGGAAATATTCCACTAAGATGCGTGCGCAAGCATAACAAAGAATATTTTTCTCCGATTTATCGAATTGAAAAAAAAATGCACATATATATAGTCGATTAAATGTTGAATGACCATAGTGATTTCTTTCCACTAATCTCACAACGGAATAAATTATCTGGCAATCAGATAAAGTGCTGGTGACTAGAAAAAAAAAATATAATGAAAGACGAAACAATATAAAAGTAAGAAGATATTTTTTGTTTGAGGCGCGAAGAAAATAAACATCGGCTTTATACATATTTTCTTTATATATGACATAATAGTAATATTTATATATATATTTCCATATGTATAACATAGTGTATGAGTTTACTCATGTCAGAGCTATCATATATGCTGTGTTTTAGATCTCACAAACCCTCTTTTTCTTTGCCGCCAGTGGCTCGCGGCGGTTGTCGCATATTTTCACCATGTACGACGCATGCATATACCTACTCCCCTTGAATGAAAAGCCAAAGAATATATCAGCCTGCCTGCATTTTTAGCGACGACGGCGACGCAGCAACCCAGCAGCAGTACACAGACAATGGTGACGAGACACCCTGCCAGACGACCAACAACCCTTCTCATTCTCATTGCTCTTCGCACCCTCTCTGTCTACGCTTTTCAACTGCCTGTGTTTTTTTCACACACAATTTTTATTATTATTATTATTCCCTCTTTTATTTTTTTCACATACCTTTTTGTGTTTATCACTGTTGTTATCCATTTTACATTGCGTGGTTTATATGTTAAACTCTTTTTATTCACTTCTCTTTCAATTTTAAAGTGAAACATAAATGCTCAAATTCGAATATTACAACTGTCTGAAGTTGGAAAATATATGGCAGTGTTGTTACTGTAACACTTAGTGTTATTGAGTAGAGATAGTTTATTCAACTAGACGATGCAGCGATAACAGCACCAAGGGTTGATCACCCTCTTTTGTAGATTTGAAACCTCCCAGTTCTCTCGACTGATTATTGCTGCTATTCTGCAGATTACGTTAACAGCTGCATGATTATTTCAGGAATTTCAACAGCTGTTACAGCTATTCATTGTAAAGGTTGTAGAAACTTTCTGTTTTCAATTGAAAATTGCTAGCGCATTTCTTTACTATTTCAAATATTGTAGTGCACTTATTCCCAGTTATATATCTTTAATAATACATAAAATTTTTTTTTGCCGAAGTCTGTATGAAAATAGATCTCAATAAAGTGAAACACAGCTCGACATGAATATAATACACCTCGGATAAACTCCAGCGAACGAGATTTCACTGTGATATTTTTTATTCATATCACTAACAATGACCACTGTTTTTTCTCTCTATATATCTTTCACGCACAACCCCCACAAACACCGCAATTTTTTTCGTCTATGTCAAAAAAAAAATAGATGATTAAAAAAAGAAGACAAAGTACGAGCTCGACGCCGTCCGGAAACCCGTTGGGCTCTTTTGTCTTCACGATCTCTTTCCTTATCTCATTCTCTTCACTGTACCACCAGTTCCATTCGACTCTCACCCGTATACTCGTTGAAAGAGAATGTATAAATGTCCTCGGTCTTTTATTTATTTTTTTCATCATCTTTTTTTTTTATGTAACTCTTTATTCGAAAAAAAAAGTAAACTGAGTAAGTTAAATATAATAAAATAAATGAATTATTAGCGTTTGTGGAATTGAAACTGAATTAAAAGCTCTGAAATTGTTTTTATTGGAGTATTTTAGTATAATTTGACAGCTGTCGTGATAAAATAAGTGCGAACAATAAATAGTACAGTTATATATATACCTATAATCGGATGTCGTGAATAAAAAAAAAGAGTAAAAGTGGCAGGAGCGAGGGTGAATGTCGAGAGTGTGCGAATAAAAAAAAAATTATGTACACTACATATGTATTTATGAACACCATTCACAATTGTCATACCCTACATAATCGAAACAAGTCATCTCCCTCGAAGAGTGGGGTGAACATTGAATCGTTTTTCGACCCTTTTATACTCAGATACGTCGTCTCGACAGGATGTAATCTTTAATTGTTACAATCCCACTCTACACAATGGAGATTCAAAACCATATGACAATTTTTCAACATAAAATTCAACGCACAAGTGGAAAGAAGAGAAATGATGAACAAATAAAGATGAATATCTAATTATTTCGAATGATAAATAACTCAATCCCAATATATCAAGATTTTATATAGAAAACGTTCTTCATCATGTGCTTTTTCATCAGATATTCAACTGCCATCAATATGTCAGCACGTTGAAATAAAATGTTTCATATTTGAAAGAAGATGGATTGAGTATAAAGCAGAGTTTCGCGATGTGAAAGAAAATTTTTCCACCCGCAGAGTATCAAATATTTGAATATTATTAGCAAGATAATTGATAAGAGTACGTCATCAGGGTGAAACATCTTCATATGTGATATCAAACCATAATCAATCGAGATCTCTACAACATTTTGCAACAATTTTTTGTAGGAGTCTGCACAATGAAAAAGAACTCTGAAAGGACCATTAACTACAGTCGTATGTAGAAATGAAAGGTCCAGTGGAGTATCGTCAGTGAAGAAGATACACATTCATCGAATATTTCTCACTGAAAAAGACAGCAAACACGTTCACATCATGGATGTATACATAAACTTTTATATGTTGTCTATGGTGAATGAAGCGAGCACGTAGTTTTGCGTCGATAAGATGCGCGACGTGCACCAGATCACAATAATGAGTTGTCGCAACGTGTTGCCATTTTGTATTGTGAAACAGAATTTGTCCTCGTGGTTTTATTGATATTTTATTAACTCGAATTTATGTGTGTCATAAATCTCTGATGTAATTCGTTCCTGTAACTTCAAGACGTGCAATAAACTTTTTGTGTACAGATTGAATTATTTCGTATTTGAAGTTATTATTTATGATAGAGTGAGAGAGAGGCTGAGTGATTATCACTGGACAATTAATTTTACGTACACGAAACTGGAGCTCGTCGCAGTTTATATTGTTGATGTGCGTTGATGTTAAATGTGTATTTCAATTAGGTATATTGCTCGTGGTCTTGTGGTTATACTGGTAATCGATCATTGTGTATATTGTAATGAAAAAGATGGTACATACGTTTGGGAATAAAATGAAAAATGACGGATGTAATGAAACGAAAACATTCAACGCAAAAGTTTCAATGGATACGATGAAACATCATACATCATAATGCACTCATGTTTTATTCATCCTTCCATTGTACTCAAGAACTTTATTATTACATGGAATCAGTTGATTTTTGTAGTACAAATACAAACATTTCCCCATTTGTTTTCATCGTTCTCTCAACAACGAGAAAATTGTAGTGTTTAAAATTTTGAGGTATACAGAGGAAGTGAACTGGATGGTACGATGAAAAAAATGTATTTCAAAATTGTATTGTTGTTAATGAACAGCCACTGTAATTCATGGAGATATTTATCCATTCATGCTTTAATCAGGATGTAGGATTGAAATTTCATAATTCAATGCAAAAATGGTGCAATAAGCCCGTCCTTTTTTTGGAATGGCACTTAGAAAGTCATTAATAACTTACAAAGCGCCAACGAGGCCAAAATCGTCGAAAAAAGCTTTTGAACTCTGCTGTATCTGGAATAGAATTAATTATCACCTCCATTCGCAGAGCTTTGCCTACATAAATACTGTGAATGTATAATATGTTGTGAATAATTTAGTTGATGAACGCAGAACAAAAAGATTTGTTGGTGCAAAATGTGAAATCATTGATTCCCTCGCAGGTATTATTGTGTAAAAATTGAAAACCGATAATTATAATGCGCTCTATAAGCTTTTTAGATTATAATAAACATAATTTGCATTTAGGTTATAGAGGCATAATAATGTCACATAAATTGTGCACGGTTTATATGGCAATATTTCGAATTGTGTGCGTGGCTATATGCTCATCCAACTGTGACTACAAACGATAATCGGATTTCGAACGGCAGAATACACGAGTGTATATCTTCGATATCGCGGGCGCGAGTCGACCGTGAGAACGTGAAAATGGAATGATGAATTCATGGTCGGTTTATCGTTACAAGCAACCCAACAACACTAGTTCGCTATCCATTTACCAATATTTCATCCAATGAAAAAAAAAAAAACCAAATGAACATGACGTATTTCACATTTTCATTTTTTATTCCTTCTTATATTCAATATCTCATTACTAGATAAGTATCAAATTACATAATAAAAAACCCAAAATATATTATACAATTCCTTTTGTAGCGTAATAAAAGTCTCGAGTAACCGCAATGAATTAAGACTTTGCCGAGTAAGTAGACCAGACAAACGAATAGTCGGGGAGTCGAACAAACGGAAAGACGAAGTGAGGAGAGAACAAAAAAGTAGAAAAAATGATGAAGGAAAGGAAGGAAAAAAGAAAGTGAAAAAAAAAAAGAAAAATGAAGTAATACGATACTTGGATGAACACAATGAAGACTAGCGACAACGAGAAAGAGAGAGCCAACGTCGACAATGAAATAAAGCTTGGAAAGATGAAAGAATTGCGTATAGCTTGGGACATGGTGTCGACTGGAATGAAGGGTCGAGGTGTGGTAAAATGTTGTTAGGGAGACGACAACGCGTTAAGGAAAAAGAGTACTTCGTAAGAATTGAGCACAACTATAACATTGGACAGTTCCACAGTGTCTACGTGTGTGGTGTGAAGGGAACAAGTATGGAAGTGGAAAAAGTTGTATGGTATACATACAGGTATATCATCTTCACATATTTACACTTATATTGAGGAAAATGCGAGATGAAGGTAGGTATAAGTCCACACATGGCTTAAAGAATATCTCTCCTGTTTTTCGAACTTCCATACTGACTAACCCTTCATATAAAACACATGAGAATGGTCGGATGTGACGATGTAGGTAGCGAGTTGCGTGGCCCAAGAACTTGGTGGTGTCACGATTGTTAGAACGGCTACGTGACCCGAGAGTTCGCTGGAATAACCTCCGTTTCTACAGGGAATTACATCCAACTTGGAATAGAAGGCGAAAAAAGAAAACTGGTAGAGGGTGAAGAAAATGGGTAAAGAGCAGAAGGGAAGAGAGAAAAATTGTGGCAAAAGCAAACTATGAGAGATATATAAGAACACTCACGTACACTAACACATACACACACTTACAAATCCACCATGCAACATCGCAACAATATCACCGAAAAAAAAGTGCTGTGGCAAAAAAGGAAGATAGGAAAAAAGTATAATCGCTATAAGCTTTACCGCGAAATTCTTTCCTACTGGAATTTCATCCTTATACGTGTACGAACAAATCGGTAAGAGAAAGAAGCGAAACTAGAGGGATTATCTCACAATGGTACAAAAGTTTTAAGCTGCATCATCGCAATAAAACATATATGTGTGTTATGTGTACTTATAAAAACTATATGATTTATTTTTGCAACATTTTATTCTTTTCTTTTGCAACATTCGAAATAAATAGACTGCAGTTATTCTCAGTAATATTCAAAGTCGAAGACTGACTATCGCTGTATATTTTATCGAATATAAAATCAGGAAGTCAAAGAATATATTTTTACGATTGCAAAAGCATTACCGAGAGAAAAATAGCTCTACATAATCCCAAGAGATGGAATACATATATATTGAATTCATGCATGTACATGTGTATGTATAATCTCGATGAAACATTTGCCCACGATATTTCCGTATTTTCGAATCATCTATTCCGTTTAATGTGACGATTATATTCCAGAGCTTTAATAATACAAAAATGTTATTTTTCACATTATAGAAAATGGTTTTTCGAATATTCCAACTCATTTTATGATTGCATATGCAGTCCTGGAAAATAATTGAACATATGTGCTGAGAAAATAGGAACAGAGAAAGAGGAATTCACGTGTCTCTAACCTCCATTTCCAATTCATCTTGATAAATCGTTATTGATATGCATTTCAAAATAAAACCTCATAATTTTAATGTAAATATTTTTTTTCTGAGTGTATGTAGGAACACATTCAATATCCACCGTTCACATTTAAATAAAAACATGTGACTTGTCTGAAATGAGGGTATGCTCGAGTTGACATATACACATGTATTACGAGATTTGACATCCCTCTCACAACTAAAAAAAATAAATAAATATATAAGAACACGTCTACATTTTCCCATTCATTCATCGCCCAACTATAAATAGAAAATGTTACTATAAATATACGGCAACAATGCGTCGAGCATAATAATCCGTAGGAATATATATCTGGATTATGTGAAAGATAGGCTCTAGGGGATGCTAAAAAAAATAACGTCTATAAACACCAATCGATTCATTGTAAAACGAAACTCATGCAAGGGAATGACAACCCCTTACGTATTGGAATTAGAAGTTGATCGATGGCGACAGCGATCTTGATGTAGATGCGTATCTACCTAACGTATTTATCTGTGTGATGTACGTACTGGAAAAAAAAAACATGAGTGGGAAGTGAAAGCACAGGGGTTACGAAATGAACAGGGGGTCAGTCACAGTTGTTGAGCGATTTATACCGACGTCGTCACGATTACCCGTTGGCCTTCGTTCCCTTTACCCTTTGACTTATAGCACCCTTGACGCGACTTTTAACGCTCTCTACGGGAATAAAGATGGCAAAAAAATAAAAAAGGAGATGAAAACAAATGTACGTATGTATATACGTATATATATAGATGTTTATATTACGCCGAGAGCCATGCGGTAACCACCCGACAGGGGTTGCATATGAAATAGAAATGGCTATTGCCGCAGAATACTTGAGACAAAAGAAGAATAAAAAAAGCAGATAAAAATAAAAATAAATGAAAGCAGGTACTTATCGTATGGTGCGTCACTCAAACGGTTCGTGAGCGGAAAAAGAAATTGTATATATGTCGTATTGGACAAAAAAAAATACATAAATAAATATTTTAACGATACAATCGCGTACACGATTGCAATACAACTATTAGCGAGAATGTCACACGAATGTTTTGTTTATTTTAGTGATTTATTTTTTATTTTTATTTTTGTATTTGTCTGTGTTTCGTTTTCACCTTTTTCCACTTCGCTGTTTTTTTTTTGTTTTTCGCATGAGTGCCAGTTTATTTTAGTGAAATGTGGCATTAATTGCCGTAGTTGGTGCAACGACAGTTCTGAATGTGTGACAATTGTACGATCATAGTTTTGGGAAAACTCATGACAAAAGTTGATTAATTGAATGACAAACACACGTATTTTTCTTTATTTTTCATGTTTTTTTTTCCTCTCTACACAAACAATTGAATCATATTCCACTATATAATCTTCTATATTTTATTCTGCATCAAACTCAATACATTATAATGAAATCAGCATACTGGATCGAAATGAAAAGAGGGAAAAAAACAGGAATAAAAATCGTAACAGGAATGCAAAACGAAAAATACTTGCAATGTTAACAAAAGTTCATTAATGCAAATTCAAACCGAGCAAACAAATATATTTCATTCATCACTCAGAGCCCTATTCATACTCTTTGATCTCCCAAAACCCCATAGCCTCATTGCATTCCCTTCTATGTTACGCAAAATGAAAACAAAAAAAGAAAGAAAAAAAAAACAGAATAATAATTCACAACCAATGCTGCACTCATTGGAATGCTTTATTGAGTTCAACATTGAGAGCAGTATGCGTAACGAACATTTGTAAATGGTCAATCAACGAACGGTTGGACGTGAATTGTTTGAAGGAATACCCACGTATATATATGATATTGTGAAGCGCAACATAAACTCAAGGGAGTCGCAAGCGCCAGCGAACACAATCAAATACACAGAGCACCCACAATATAACATTGTGAAGGAGGAACTGAGAGAATGCAGGACACATGGAACAAGTGAGATAGAAACGAAGTAAAACCTCCCCGAGGCAAGAACGCAATATTTTACAATATCAATCATAGCTCGCAATAAACTGGTCGTGGGGTTGGGTTGCTAAGAGACAGAAGCGGTTAATGGCACTATTACATCTAAGCTGGCACGAGGCACCAAAGCCACGGGAGAAGGGTCGATGTCGTCGCAACGTGCTACCAACTGTGACTTATGACGTATCACACAACCACGGTAACATCCGCACTGTACTGTATACATATACTTCCACTGCGATGTACGATAGAGCACCTTTCCATTCCACTATGCCACCCACCGCTACGTAACCCAAACTAATGCCAACCCCCGGTCTGTATCATATACGAGCCAATGGCACACATGAACTTGTCTTTATGCGAATGTGATCGACATGATATGGAAGTGATTCTGCCAAATGTACAGGCACAGAGGATATTGAGAGAGAAACTAAATGAGAAATCTCTCATGTCAAATGTTCAATATTGGGTACCATATTCTAGCAACTATGTACTGATCTTCATTGACAGGTATGTTGCTGCTTGATCAATACACATTGTAGCCTTTTATCATTCTGACACGTGGACGCTTTCAGTGATTCGTGATTTCTGTCAGCTCATCCGTCGTGTGACGCGATTAACACAGTTGGAGCGATTTATCATGAAACGTGACTTGATGAACAAACGTCGTTTACTGTGGATCGTCAAATTATGTTTATACATGTCAGTCTGAGAGGGTATTCGGCAAGAGACATCCCACTTCCTTCGGGACAATCTTCACAGCATGCGGAGGAGGAAATCAAATTTGGATACACTACGTATTGGTATTTTAGCGATGGAATCAAATCTAATAGGGTGTATCCACTTTCATAGTTCATTCATTTTCATAATATAATTTTCCCCTTGACGTATTTCATCATCTCGTTGTGAAAATTGTTAGACTCATGATGTCTTTTCAATTTTTCCAAGAGTCATGTTGGGAAGGCATTCGTTTTATTAATTATGGTCAAAGAATGACCAAAGCTTGGTAAGATTCGAACCAGGATCAGTTATTGGTAATCATACGTCATTCACGACGATAAACCCAATCATGAGATATTGATCCCGGAATTTCATAAAATGATATGATAGGATTGTGGGAAATCGATAAAACATTTGATATAGATACGAAATGTGATGTGATCACGACATTGAGTTGGTTCCATATCATTTCTATGAAGAAAATTCTCCTTGGTTTGTAAGAAAAATATCTATCTGCATTGAATATCATGACAAATTGAAACAATGAGCTCATGAAATGAGAGAAGAAGACAAAGGCAATGTATATAAATATATACGTGCCACATAGTTGATAATAATAATACTGGAAAATTGAACCGCCAGTGCGCCGTTCATTTTCGCCATTTGCGACGACTTCAAAATTAATTACCCAGTTGTCAAGTACAGGCTGCGACCATGTGACCACACGCCCGTGCCGGCTGAATTCGAAAGACGGAGGTATATGTAGGGCCTCTTCATTATTTTTCAATAAACTTGCTGCGATCCTTTGTGCGCTTTTCATTTAAATGTGAAAACGGTTTGTTCCCAACTTTGTCTCTTCTTTTTCTATTCTATTATATCTGCTTCTTATTCCACTTCCACCATTTGTTTGCGTGGTTCGTTTGCTCTTTCATTCAGTCGTAACAAGTGAATAATCCTGAAGAAGACAACACTGCCTGAAATGATTGTTCAAATGATAAACGCGCCTTACGTCAGACTAAAAATTTATCATTACATGGATTGTCCGCAGAACGATTTACCAAAATTTTCGATGTCCATTTCGAATGAGTTCTTCAGATATTTATTTAATCTACTCTGAAATTTTTTAAACCTTTGTTCACTCTCTAAAATTCTTATAGAACCGTTTCAACAAGAGAGAACTTCCAAGAATGAGGCATCTCCCATTCTTACCGCTCATTAAATAATATGACTCGTTTCATTTAGAAATGTCTAGAGTGTTGCTGTGTGATGAATATAAAATGTCTACCAGTCAAATGCTAATTCAATTATAGAACGAGAATCGTCAACCAAAGACCTATCATAACAAGCTAGAAAAATCAAATGTCAAGAACATAATAAAATTTAGAATGACAGACAGAAACAATATTATTCTTTGAAACAATATGCTTTTGCAGCCGAGACGTTAATTCAAGAATATTACAGTTGAGTCCTTTATCTCCCTTCAACTTCTACTATATTCTTGGTTTGTATGAAGCTATCACTCGAGGGATACGGCCAAGCGCTTTGCACGTTTGAAGTCCCGGCTGATTAAATAAACCGCTTGCGCGCACAAGCGGATGTCCCCAGTGTTTTCATTGAAAACACCCTCGAACAGTATTTAGGAGAGATTATGCGTTTGTGCTTTGGAGATTGTATATACTTCTTGGTTGTTTATTAGCCGGGATTTGACATTCGCTTTATGTATGAGTGAATACTAAGTGAGAAACATGTTGAAGTTATAGCTACATATAGTGTCTGATATTACGATTGAAACACGCGATTGTACAATATGTCATATCAATGTAATCGAACTTGACAGTTTTGAATAGGTTAGGATTTGTGAGAATGAAACATAACCAACATGCGAATCAATAAACTCGGGAATGATTTTCAAATGTATGTTTGATGTGTTGTTTTCTATTTCTAACACGAACATACACACAGCCAATCATATCCTTCGATATATATAAATATATCTGTGTATGTATTCCTGAGTAAATAATGCATTGAGCAAAAGTTGTGGAGAAATTTTCTTCGAGGCAATAAATAGAACAAGTGTCTGTATAAGAGCGCTGCGGTTGGCAATAATTTTTACGCGCTTGACCTTCTTCGAAATTGTCTCGGGCAATATCACACTTAACGACCAGTTCAAACTCGAACCACAGTCTGTTATGTTATGTACAACACACACTCAATGTGCAAGAGCTGTTTTTCATGAAATGTGGGGTGGAAAAGCGAATACAACAATTCTGTTGCCAAATTGAATAATAGAAATGTTCTCACAACATTATATTTATTGTTATTGAAATTCTCCGAATGTTTTTTTGTGATCTATGTCACGTTTAGCTATAATTGTGATTGATTTTTGAATTTGAAGATGCATGCATATGTGTTGAATAATTTGTGGATTAAATATTATAATAATGTTTGTATAGAATTAGCATTCTAATTCAGGATATTCAATAATAGAAGCAAATTCATGTTTACATTTACTCGATTCATGTCCTGATGCACAAGCGCTACGGACATGGCAAACTCCAATCAAACTAAGAAGCAATTCAAAATAAACTTCCTAAACACTAACAACTCCTGCCAATATCGTGTTCGTCTCTAGTCCACTGTGAATAACCAATTGATTCAAAGTAGTTGGACATATAATTCAATCGTGACTGATAAATTATTGATACAAAAATAAAAAATCATTTTACAGATCTCAGGGCCAATTAAAAATTTACACACTGGTTGTTGTTTACCGATTTTAACATCTAATGAAAAAACTAACCTCCATATCACACATTATCTCCAACGTCAATAAGGAAAATCAATTAACGAGAATAAAAAACTGCTGCGTTCATTTCATCACGTATGACCCCATTATGCATAAATGCCGATGTGGCGATGAATAGCACCAACTCGTATACTCAGCGCGTACACTTTGCTCATCGGTCTTTTATTCTCTCGTCTATTCATGTCATTTCATTAAAAACATATCCACAGTTTTCACATTTTCTCTTCGGTTTTATTCCTACATGATTCCTATTTTATATCATCATTACTTCTTCCATCATTCCTTTCCCCATTTTGTAACTTACAAATATACTCCAACTTTTTCTTTTCCCATTGTCGAATGCATATAAACTCACAGTCATGTACATACATGTCTACATATTCGAACACACCTATATGAGTGAAAACTGTATCTCTCGCGAGTTCATTCCTACATACCTATCTGCACCGAATCGATTTAGCTGCAGTGTATAACAGAGAACAAGAGAGTGAACATGACAGGGACAGAAAAACAGAGCATGTGGATGAGAGCAATGGGTGGAGACAGAACGAGAAAGAGATGGAGAGACAGAGTCATCCTGCTGCCAGACGCTGCACCGCGCTGTCTCTCCGCGTATGTCCCACCGATTTCTTCGACGCAACGAGAAATCGATTGTATATCTATAGCATCTGTAACTGGACGAACGCACAAGACTTTCACCATGACCAAATGGAATCGATCGAATTAATAAATGTATATACATATATAAATGAAATAAAAACAAATGAAACAAAGAGCAAAAGTGAACAAACCAGGGAAAAAAATAAACATAAAAGGGAGCAAAACGGACAAACATTTTGCCACCCTCTCTGCAGAGTGTATGTATACGAACTGAACCCGCAGGTGCTCGTCTATCCTCTTCTCATTCCCACACAAATGCTGCCATATACTGTCACTATGCCACAACGAGTCACCCGTTGCCACATACCCAACAAACAACACTGGTGGGACAGAGCAACGCTTGGAATCACGTGGGATGACCATTAAAATCCTATTAATTATTATTCGTGAAAGCAAATTCCTTTTTGTACCTTTGACCCGTTCCATTTCCAATCACTATTTAATCACAGCAGTCATCACGATTTGATACGATAACGTGAAAAGAAAAAAAAAAGAGAAATATTTTTCCACTGAAAATCTCCATTTCACAAATTTCTTTAGCGGTATTCCATCGAAATTCTTGTATCGGAATAACTCCAATTATTCCCCATCGTATTATATAACGTCAATTGCAATGTATAAAAACGGCTGACCGAGCGTAAACCGTCTCTACTCATGCTCGGATGATCATTCCATTTTATAGTATAGTACATATATTTATATATACACAT